>JAFMOD010001272.1:258147-280922 GCA_019802435.1 Corydoras maculifer | reverse complement strand
TGCACTCAGGGAAAAGGGGGCTGAATAATTTTGCACATCGCACTTTTCAGTTTTTTATTTGTAAAAAAATTGTTGATTCATGTATAACTTTCATTCCACTTCACAATTGTATACCACTTTGTGTTGGTCTTTCACATTAAATTCCAGTGAAATATATTTATGTTTGTGGTTGTAATGTGACAAAATATGGCAAAGTTCAAGGGGTATGAATACTTTTGCAACCCACTGTATATGGTTATCATTGGACTGAGGAACTAATAAAAAACAGCCTTTAAATTGCTAAATAAGGTTAGAACTAGCAGTAAGTACAGCCCACTAATGCTAAATGGCCTGCAAATTTAGCTGCTTACTGCGTGACTTATAATGCCTAGCTGCCAGCAGAAATCTGGAGTGGCGACAAAGTGTGTGCTGCCCCAGCCCCAGGAAGAATTTGCCCCATATCTCAATGCCTGGCTTTGCATGATGAGTGCTATGCATCTAACTACCCTCAAGGCTGGGAGTGTTACTTAGATTGATACTCTGTGATGATCTCACTAGTTTTTTTTTTTTTTAACTTATTAAAATTATTGCTTTGAATATACTAAAATACATTTTTTTTTGCATTAGTGGGGACAAATATTATGTGCATACAGGTAAACCATTTTAATTCATATTATCATTCCTGCTGACATTTTTTTTACAGCTAGCACTTGAGAAAAGCTTTCAGCTGAAGTGAGCTGTCCCATGGTCTGACTGTGCTCATGTTGAGAGAACATCATTCACTAATGTTCTTCTAATAAACTCAGAGCATAAACATGCAAATGGTTTATACAGGAACTTAATAATTGTATTCATTTTAGTAAACTGATTTGTTTTAAGTAGTTAAAAAAATTACAGAACCCCTTGGTATCAGTTAAAAAATAAAAACTATGCAATTATTAGCTTTAGTTTTATCAATGCATTTTAAAAGTTTAAAACTGACTTACAACTTTAAACAATAATAATAAATGAATAAAACCAAAATAATAATTACACCCTCATTACACGCCCTCTCTCACACACGCAGTTAAATTCTTACTTACGCACATTCACGCAATTTTGCCTTTCTCTCATGGATCTTTAAATTAGTTTTACTACCTCATTGTGGTAATCAAATTTTTTTTATTTTACTGAATATTTTTAATGCAGGGAGGCACAGTGGCTTAGTGGTTAGCACGTTCGCCTCTCAGCGCTAGGGATTTCCGGTTCGAATCCCCATCTGGGTGGAGTTCTCCGGGATCAAGTCATTTGAGTTCTCCAAATTGCCCCATCTAGAGCGTGTATGTGTGCATGTCTGTGTGAGTGAGTGTGTGCCCAGCGATAGATTGGCGCCCTGTCCTGGGTGTATCTGCCCAGCGCCCGAAACGTTCTCCCCTGGATGGGCATGGGGAACCTCCCCCCGCGACCCTAATAGAGGATAAAGCGGAAGATAATGGATGGATGGATGGATTTTTATTGCATTAGGAAGGCTATGTTGCTGCCAACCTTATATTCTGCCATTCTTAAAGGTTTCAGCTGTGTCTGCACTTTTTCAATTAAATTTTTCTGATTATGTTTCTGGTAGGGCGGCATGGTGGCTTAGTGGTTAGCACGTTCGCATCTTAGCGCTAGGGATTCCTGGTTCGAATCCCCATCTGGGTGGAGTTTCCATGTTCTCCCCGTGTCTGTGTGGGTTTCCTCCGGGTTCTCCGGTTTCCTCCCACAGTCCAAAAACATGGATCAAGTCAATTGAGTTTCTTCAAATCGCCCCATATAGAGTGTGTATCAGTGAGTGAGTGTGTGCCCAGCGATGGATTGGCGCCCTGTCCTGGGTCTATCTGCCCAGCGCCCGAGACGTTCACCCCACCGCGACCCTAATAGAGGATAAAGCGGATGATAATGAATGAATGAATGTTTTTGGTAACATACGAATAAATAAACCTATACAATTTAAATATATCTAATTTTAAATCTAAATGATTTAATAGTTAATATTATATTTATATAATTTTGTTTATGCAGTTATTATTTAACCCATATACAGCTGCTATCAATTGTTATGAAATCTGGGAAATATGCTACCTGCTAGGCTTAAATCATCTGCCTAAAGATAAATCACAGTACATTCTAGTGTATTTTTTAATATTACAAAAAAGGTTCTTACACTGACAACGGCCAGAGGGAGACAGAGAGCCAAAAATCAGTATCAGACATAGTGCCATTGTTTAACAGGCTCCTCTATATTTGCTAGGTCAAGCGTTTGTTCCTGGAGTAATCATTCCTTCTGTTAAATTGCCTAATACTTAAATATGCTTCAGAATATTGTTATTTATTTATTTATAGTTTTAATTACCACATTAACTCTATAGCTGCACTAAGCTGGTATGCCACGGTAGTAATGTTAAGTAATTTATTAACTATAATGCATGCCCTCTCCTGCCAAAGAATGTTAAAATGATCAATAACAGCAAAACTGATTAAGTATATAATATATAAATATATATTATTTAAATGTAAAAATTTGTGAAATTTGTCTTTCCTGCAGGATTTCAGACAGAGTTGCTATTACTGATATTGTCAGTTCACAAAGTAAAATGTACAGATAGGGATGAGTGTGTAAGTAAGTGTGTAAGATCCTCCACCACAGTCAGTAAGTCTGGTTTTGTTAATGCCTGACTGTAGAATGTAAGAACTCTTTGATATAGGATTTTTGAGAGCATGGCACCATATATATTCTTACTTGAATTAAATCTATCTATTTTTATTGTTTTTTTGCAGGTGAGGAATTACCAATTCTACAAATTTACAAAATTATCTTTTCATTTTCCCCCTCTGTACACCACCTAATTTGATTGATATAATATAACCCCATTTTCCAGCGACACTTTATGTTTGGTAATGTAATTTTTTATTATTTTTTTCTTATATCATTATATATTTTCATGCCTCAGCATCAAGTAAGTGCATTTTGAAAAAATCTGTTTCAGATGTAAACCACATGAACATCCAAGGTAATTGTTTTTGTGTACACATTAAATCTTTACATTTTTTTAAGGCGTGTGTACACTATGTTTAAATAGTTTCATACAGTAATTTAGAAATTATTTATTTCCCTTTTTCTCTCTTTATGTTTGTCTGTTAGTCTGTCTTTCAGACTAATAGCAACATGTATATTATCTTCTGCCAATTTCCTTATGTTCTGTATATAATTTCACAAAGATTTGTGAAAATTTTACTTTGCTAATCTAAAGTTTAATTTATCCACCACAGTTAAAGATTATAAACTGCTTTAAAATCACCACGTTAGATACAATTGCTGTTGGGTGATGATTCCAAAGGTTGAAAACAGTAATATTTTATAGCTGCTTTAAGGCCACATTTTATGGATTCATAAATGTTTGATTAGGGTGTGGCTAGGCATTTTGATTTATGAATATGCTACATGAACAGGATATGAACTGTCCCATGTAACATCATCAGAAGAGACTTTGATCCATACTTACATTTATCTGAAGAGCACAAGCAAACGGTAAGTAAAAATGTGTTAATATAAAACATTTGTTATTATAATATATTGGACATAGTGTCATCTTTAAGTCTCGTCAAGTGTACACACCCTTTGTAAATATTAAAACAGTGTAAAAACTTATCTTGAGGTTGGGGTCAATAAAGACATATTAAGTGTCCATATTGACACATTGTTTTTTTTAATATACCAGGATGTGGCTGACCATTAAAATGTGAATAAGTAGTATTGTACTTCTTTTGTTTGTTATCTAAAATAATTTCAAGAAGTACTGAAAAGAAAGAAATACAAAATATACCTTTATAGAAGATACTATTATAGATGTTTATGTTATTAGTTTATTTAGATCTCCTCAATATTGCAGAAAACATGAATAAAAAAGTTTGGATATTTGGATTCTTCTTCTATATATAATGACTAAAATAAATACTAATTATAATTGTAGTTTAATTTAAAGTTTGTTTGTTTATTTAATAAATTTAATATTTCTTGGTTTCATCTTACAATTATTTATCAGCTTTTGATGAATGATTACAAAGTTTGGTATTTACAACATCATGAGAATTATTCTTTTTAAATATTAATGAATGTCTAACAATATGCATTTGGCATTAACATAAATTTACAAGTTTGCAGTGTTACCAATTTAGACAGGGTAGGGTAAGATAGGGTAGCAGTTGTAATGTTAATTTTTACATATTCTAACTATATTTTAATGCACAGTTTTGTCTGCTGGAAACAGTACAGAGTCTCATCATGAATACAAAGGCAGGTAAGTTTAGTAGTTTAGGTACCCCTTACTATTTAAGTCACATGGTGTAACCAAATTACAGTGCCTTTTCCAAATTTTTTTATGTTACACACAAATTTTATATTTATTTTTAGGATTTTATGTGATCAAAAACCAACACAATGTATAGCAACTAATTATTACGTGAAAAAAAGTGATACAATGCAATTTCTTTTTACATTTATTAATCATCTTTTTGGATTTATATGTAGATTTTCTGTGACAATATTATATAAGACCACATTTTGCTGTTGCAAATGCTTTTTAGGTATTCCTCCACCAGCTTTGCACATTTAAATGCTGACATTTTTCCCATTTTCACGAGCTCAGTCAGATTGGATGGAGAGAATCTGTAAATCTGTGAACAGTCTTTTGAAAGATTTTGAAATGGATTTGAGTCTGGACTTTGACTGCAATAATAACACATGAATATGCTTTGCTGTCTAAACTATTCTGTTATAGGTTTGGCTGTATGTTTAGGGTATCTTGTCGGGCTAAAAGGCTTATTTAATAAACTACTTTTTAAACATGGTCTCCTTCCCTGTGGGTGTCAGCACCGACATTCTCTCTGCCTAAGAGGTTGTCACCACAGGCATTGTTTACTCTCCAAAGAGCTTCACTATAGACATGGCACACATCCCAAGTTGCAAAAATTAATTATAAGGAGCTACTCCTAGGCCCCGCCCCATTTGACCTCTCCACCTATTAAAAAATGCACAGATTAAAGGATAGCATTGATTACAGGACTGTGCATAACAACTTTTTACAGTTTGTATTCCAACATTAATATGGCTAAATTGTCCTATTCCTCTATATTTGTAAGCTTACTTCAACAAATCTTTTACAAACATTAGGTCATTGTTTTTTTTTACTTTTATCAAACTTCTAAGTTTGTAGTTAGAAGTGAAATAAATTTTTTAAAGGCCCTGCCTCCATTTTTCTGTCTCTGTCATGACATAACATTTCTCTCACTGAATGCATGCTTTCAAGGAGAAAGAAAAAAATCTCCACACTAAAACCTGATTGGCTGACTGACAGACAGAATGGGCCTTAGGACCTTAACTTTTTTCAGACAGTTATTATATCCTTCACTTGTTATTGTTTGAGTTTTACATATTTGAATGAGTTTATAATGTTAATATCACTCACCTAGTTCGCCGTTTGCATATTGCATGTACCCTGCATGTACCAAACCCTAATACATTTGCCAGGTTTTTTTATTTTACATTAGGCGCAGTATTTAATATTGTAATTTACGCATATTGTTTTCTCACCACCAGATGTAGACCCTGATGCTGATTTTGTGTATGGTAAGAATGAAAATCAATGTTTAACAAATAGATATTAATGACAATTAAATATTAATAAATAAATAAATTAATTAATTAATAATTTTTTTTGTGTTATATTGCAGACTATGAGACCTTACGCATTGCAGGCTTATCTATTGCTGGGGTCCTTGTTTTTCTTTCTATCCTTCTACTCGTTGGTTGGTATGAAATTCTAACAGAATATTTGTGAAAAAAACTAGTATTAGATTTAATGATTTTTATCTCTTGCAGGCAATCGCATACGGTGTTGTGGAAAATCTAGGGTATGTGTTGTAGGGTGTCATACAATAAATAAATAAAAAAAGGGAAATTATATTTTTTACTTTATTATATTTTTTTGATAATAATTACTGTAATGTTTTCTAAAACTATGCACAGCACAACATATGAATATGATTTATCCTGTCACTTGACCTAATATTATGTTATTTATCTGTTTTAACAGAAGCCAGACAGTTAACTGCACTGAATCTTTAAAAAATGATTACCTGAGAACAGCCAACAACTGCATATTAAATAAAATGGAATAAATATATTAAAAATCCAGTCTCTGCATGTATTTTTGTTTACATATTATTTTGCTTGGATACTATAAATAATCACCTTCAAAAACTTATGGTTTTAATTACTTTTATAGGATATGTAAACAGTTAAAAATTAACTTGAAAACATTCCTATCTGGTATTACTATTTTATACTTTAATTCAAGATTTATATTGACATAAATAACATTTGACTGGATATAAGTTTATGGTCCAATTTATTATTAATAATTTGGGTATTTGATCAACATAAAAATGTCGTAAGACACAGGGCCAATATATCTTATTACATTTAATTATTTTAACTTGTAATATTACTCTAGTTTGTATAATCCACATTCATTCATTATCTCCCGCTTTATCCTCTAGTAGGGTCGCGGTGGGGTTCCCCATGCCCATCCAGGGGAGAACGTTTCGGGCGCTGGGCCGATAGACCCAGGACAGGGCGCCAATCCATCGCTGGGAACACACTCACACACACACACACACGCTTTATGGGGCAATTTGGAGAATTCAATTGACTTGATCCATGTTTTTGGAATGTGGGAGGAAACCGGAGAACCCGGAGGAAACCCACGCGGACACGGGGAGAACATGGAAACTCCACCCAGATGGGGATTCGAACCAGGAATCCCTAGTGCTGAGAGGCGAATGTACTAACCACTAAGCCACCGTGCCGCCCCAGTTTGTATAATAACAATTAAAATTTACCATGGTTGGAAATGTACTTTTAAAAGAGCTATAGATAGTTTTAACACCTCTGCACTTCACATCAGTCAGCACTTCTATGCCTCATCTAAACTTTGAGGGCACCTTATCTCTGCTCTGCACCCCTGAGTACATTTTGCCTCCACTTATTGCCCTAAAGGATAATGGTAGAAAAAAAAAATTGTCCAAAATTGTGCTATATACACTACTTTTTCTTGAAGTTCTTCTGTCTTCTGTCATGCCATGCTTCTGGCTAACAGTGAAATGGACAGGATGGCAAAAGTAAATTAAACAATTAAAAGATACAACAATGAACAATAGAGTACTTACAGATGAAAAAAAATCATTGCATTATTTAATGAGTAATCAATAAGGTGTTATCAATCAAAAAGCAGCTGGGACATTCATCAACTCAAATGGGGCATTCATCACCCAAACAACCATTGACATCTTCAGTTAGAGAAGTCATTCACTTTTCTGATTGAAATAAGTTTGCACTAGGAATGTCCGACGCAGCTCACAAATGGAAGCCCTTTGTACTGCCTCAAACACAAGGAGTATATTGGCAAAGGGTGCTGGTCTTTAATGCAGATTTTGTTAGATCCTTCATAATCAATGCATATGTCGACAAAAATTAGCCCCTGCCAGTAAAGAAGAATGGCAAATAATGTTTAGGGCCAGAGAATCCTGGGAATACATTGTTTTGCATTTGGTGAACATCTTTACCAGGAGCCCCCAACAGAACTTCAGGACACACTAACTCTGGGATGGAGCAGATCAACAATGACCTGTAATTGAGCCGATGTCAGGCACGTGTACTATGCAGTAAAAAGTAAGCGCCGTAGCGCAGAGAGGATCTAGGAGGCACATGTAAAAAAGTCAGTAATTTATTGATTCACTTGAATCGACTGAAAAGAACAGACCCTGCGTGACTCAAAATAAATGCCGGTCTGAAGACGGAACAGAAAACGGAAGTATATAAACATAAACCAGACCATGTGATAAGACAAAAGCAGCCAATGAAAATAACAAACTCCCCATGTCCACGTGGGTTTCCTCCGGGTTCTCCGGTTTCCTCCCACAGTCCAAAAACATCCAATTTGCAATAGAGTGTGTTTGTGTGCTTGTCTGTGTGTGTGAGTGAGTGTGTGCCCAGCGATAGATTGGCACCCTGTCCTGGGTGTGTCTGCCAAGTGCCCGAAACGCTCTCCCCTGGATGAGCATGGGGAACCCCTCCGCGACCCTAACATAGGATAAAGCGGAAGATAATGGATGGATGGATGGAAAATAACAAACTAATTAACTAAATGAGGAACATTTAACGAAAATAACTAAATGAAATGAAAAACAGATGAGAAGTGCATAGCACTCCTTACATTCCCCCCCCCCAAAAAAAATGAGTGACCTAGGGGGAACAGATGACAAAGAATGGAGAGGACAATGGAGGGCCCCAGGCCCTGCGGGATGACCGTCAGTACTGGTGGGGTATGAAGTAGGTCAGGGAGCATCCCGTAAATGGTAGAGGGCGGTGGCCTTTTGAGGGTGTGCAGGCGGCAGAGCGGCGGCCTTTTGAGGGTGTGAAGGCGGCAGAGTAGCCGCCTTTTAAGGGCGCGAAGGTGGCGAGGCCTTTTGAGGGCGCAAAGACGACAGCGGGGAAGCCGATTAAGGATGGGTAGGCGGTAAAGGGTTTTTGGAACCTCTGGCACTGGAGGGACTACAGCGGTTTCTGGCGCTGGAGAGACTAAAGTGGGCTCTGCCGCAGGGGGAACCTGAGAGGGCGCGACCGCAGGGCTGTCTCGGGCACACATGAATGCAGGGCTGTCTAACACCAGGCACAAAAATGAGGAATGCTCATACTGAATGTCAGCGGGCACCTGGTCCGGCACGGAGGGCAACTGGAACTGCGCAGAGGGCTGCTCCTCCGGAACCATGGGCTGCTGCTCCGTATATCCGCTATTTGTAAGGGACAGGCGTATGGTGAAATGCAACAAAAAACAGGGAAGTTTTTCAGAGGAGGGACTGGTATAACAAGCGGGTTTGGACGGCTTCTGAACTCCAGCCACATGTCTGGGGCAATTTAACAGTTTGTCCGCCAGGAAGCAGTCGAACGAGTCATCATCGGAGTTGACACACAAGTTAGATGTTTTAGATGTTAGAGTCCAAACGGTTCTGTCGAGTTCGCGCCGAAGCTAAGCAGCATGGCGGCTGCAGCCAGAAAGAAGATGAAAAAAAACTAAGCGCGACTCACTCCTGGATCCAAATCCGTGTGAGACCGGCATTCTGTCAGGCACGTGTCCAATGCAGTAAAAAGTAAGCGCTGTAGCGCAGAGAGGATCCAGGAGACGCAGGTAAGGGAGTCGGTAATTTATTGATTCGCTTGAATCTACTCAAAAGCACAAATGGAATCGGACACCACATGACTCTAAACAAATGCTGATCTAAAGACAGAAGAAAAAACGGAAGTATACTGTATAAACATAAACCAGACCATGTGATAAGACAAACCAACCAATGAAAATAACAAACTAATTAACTAAATGAGGAACACTTAACAAAAATACCTAAATGAAACGAAAAACAGGTGAGGAGTGCCTAGCACTCATTACAGCCGAAACCCGGAGTGTATATTTATGTAGCTTCTATTGATTATCTTATAAAATATTTAAGGGATTGAAGCTACAGCTTGTGAAAACTTTAAATTTTAGTAACAAATTTACAGCCTGGATAAGCACCAGAGGGTGCGAAAGTACATGAACCACCATTTGAGGGGCAGCCACTACCAGGGACATACAGAGTGATTTTAACTCACAGATTACAAAAAGTAGAAAAAGGTACAAAGAATCACCAGTACTTGGATTGATGTAGAGTTTTAGATTTATCTGAAGCAGCAAGCTTTTAAATTAAGAATTGAGCTCTGGGGAAAGTAGTGCTTAAATAAACTGATTAGTTATGGATTACTGATTAGTATTTATCTGTAAATTTCTGTCTTCACTTAGAGACTGCACTGGCTTTGACAGCCTGATACAAACTCTCCTTATTACTAAAAAAACTGTTTTAAGCTTGTATTCACCTTTCTTGAATCAGAAAAAATACCATGATAAACAAAGAGCAAGAAGCAGGTCTTAGTAGTAGCTAGTTAACTACTTGTGTAACCTTACAACCAGTAGGATGATATTCTAACCAAATTAGAAATGGCAGTATTTTTCCTTGATTCTTTGTGGTAGATTTTTGTTTGATAACTAACATCAGTTCATATCAACAACAAAAAGGCTGCAGTGTTTGTAAGCATCTCCTTTGGCTGTTGCTGATGTCCACCGGCTCCTGATGCTCATTCCATTTTGCTTTGGATTCCCAGGTGTGGGGTCACTGTAGTGTAGTAGCAAGTGACATGTGGGCATTATTTTATTTTCACCCTTTTACCGTGCATTTAAACTTTACAATGGCATCTAAACAAGCATAACTAAAATAAAGTAGTCATCCAAAGGCAACTAATTCATCTAAAAAAAAGAGTATTCTGTAAGGTATGCAAAGACCATCTGAAAATGCTAATTTTGTTGACTATTAAATGTTTAGTTAAAAAAAATGAGTGTGTAACAATTCACATACATTAAAGCAGGGGTGCTCAATACGTCGATCGCGAAGGGGTGTCAGGTAGATCACGATGGAGGTTTGAGGGGAAAAAAAGCGCTTACCACGTGTGAGCGCTTTTTTACAGCACAGTATCGGACGCACTTATACAAACGCGCGCACACATTCACACACAATGTGATTCATTCTGAATCGCGATCTCTCTCCCTGTGTAAGCAAGCGGTCTGCCCCCCCCCCCCGCCGTCTCTCTCGCTGTTCCCAAAACAGGCACGTGGCCACGCCTCTGTGCCTAAATCCGAAGCACTGCCTCACGAATCATCTACATTACATAGATTCTGTTTGTGTTTTTGTACTTTATTTGACTGACAAGATGAATGAAGGACTTCGCTCCAAAATAATTGAAATACCACTTTCTTTTAGAGTGGGAGGATGAATATTTTTTTTCAACGCAAAATGCATTTGCTTTTATTAATGTTCATGTTCTATTTGGGGGCGGCACGGTGGCTTGGTGGTTAGCACATTCGCCTCTCAGCGCTAGGGATTTCCGGTTCGAATACCAATCTGGGTGGAGTTTCCATATTCTCCCCGTGTCCACGTGGCTTTCCTCCGGGTCCTCCGGTTTCCTCCCACAGTCCAAAAACACGGATCAAGGTCAATTGAGTTCTCAAAATTGCCCCATATAGAGTGTGTTTGTGTGAGTGAGTGTGTGCCCAGCGATAGATTGGTGTCCTGTCCCCCCCGCGACCCTAATAGAGGATAAAGCGGAAGATGATGGATGGATGGATGAATGGATGTTCTGTTTGGGGAAATGCAGGTTACAGTTATTTTTTCATTTGTGCTGTATACTGTGTTTGGTGGTTTGGGTTTAACTAAAATCAGGTTTTCTCCGTGCTATGTGCTGAAATGTGTTTAATAAAGTAGCAGTAACAGATTTAACAATACTAACATGATGTGTGTAAACAGGTTTCAATATAAAAGCCTAAAAAATAGAGCTTGACCCCGGTAGATCTCGATGACCTGTCCAATGGAAAAGTAGATCTCGGGCCAGAAAAGTGCGGGCACCCCTGCATTAAAGGTATTATAACGCATAACAGACTTTAATTTATGAGAGGGTTCTACAAAATATCACTCTGCAAACAAATGTTCATTTACACATTAAGATACAGTTATATGTTTTACATTTTAGTTCTTATGTTTATTTAATTACTTCATTCATTCATTATCTCCCGCTTATCCTCTATTAGGGTCGCGGTGGGGTTCCCCATGCCCTTCCAGGGGAGAACGTCTCGGACGCTGGGCAGATACACCCAGGACAGGGCGCCAATCCATCACTGGGCACACACTCACTCACACAGAAACACTCTATATGGGGCAATTTTGAGAATTCAATTAACTTGATCCATGTTTTTGGACTGTGGGAGGAAACCGGAGAACCCGGAGGAAACCCTCGCAGACATGGGGAGAACATGGAAACTCCACCCAGATGGGGATTCAAACCGGGAATCCCTAGCGCTGAGAGGCGAACGTGCTAACCACTAAGCCACCGTGACGCTATTTAATTAATTAATGTACTTACTTAATGCTACAGACAGGAGGAAATCCTGGAGGGTTGGTGCAGGAAAAAGAACCTCTGCATCAATGTAAATAGAACCAAGGAGATGATTGTGATTCAGAAAACACAGACATGCCCACCTCCCCCTGAATGTAGGAGGTTCTGTGGTGGAGGGGGTCTCCAGCAACAACCTGAAGTGTTGGAGCACCAACACTTCCAGCTTATTCAGTAAGGCACACCAGTGGCTCTACTTTCTCAAGAGACTGAAGAGAACCGGGAGCTCAGTCCTCTACTCCTTCTACAGATGTGTGGTGGAGAACGTCCTGTGTTCCAGCATTGACGTGTGGCACACAAGCTGCTCTGCTGCAGACAGAAAAGCTCCGGAGATCACAGAGGACTGTTGGAGTCAGCCTCCCCATCACCATGGACATTTACACCTCCAGATTCAGGAAAAGGGACTTCTGCTTCATGAAGAACCCCACTCATCCAGCACACTCACTTTTTATCCCACTCCCCTCAGACTGGATGCTGCGGAGAATTCAATGCAAAACAAAAAGACTAAAGAACAGCTTCATACCAGCTTAAACTCCACCTAAATTACACTTACAATAAACACTGTGACACTACGACACTTTCCTCAATAGACACTTTCCGAATTATCTCACGGTTGCTATATTTAAATTTTTATTGCTAATATATTTTCATACTTATATTTTTATTCTACATTTCAGAATTGTTTTCTATAATGCTGCTATATTTAATTATTTAATTACATAATAAAATTTAAATAGTAAAAATTGTACCACTGGGTCTGTGAAATAGAATTTTCATGTACCACATGTTACGTAAATGACAATAAAGTCTCAATAAAGTTTAAGAACCTTTAAATTAATGTCTACTATTAAAGTACATCCGGAAAACAACATAATGCTTTTAATAATGGTCTATCTGGTCCTTAAATACCATGTGCTGGCATTTAGTAAGTGTGTCTGTGTGTGTGTGTGTGTGTGTGTGTGTGTGTGTGTGTGTGTGTGTGTGTGTGTGTGTGTGTGTGTGTGATTTAAAAAATAAAATAAATTTAAGTTTAATTTAAATTTAAATGTAGTTCAGATATCCTGAATTGTTTATGCTAAGTTTTAGCATAATCATTATTTTCAGTGTTTAGACTGTAAATACAGGTGCAGACATTGGACATACTGTAGCATGGAGATCAAGATAACATGATATATGGGCCAGAAAGACAAAGAAATTTGGTATACTTGGTTGAGCAGCATTTTACAACTCATCATTCTTTCCACACGTTAAAACACAGAAACTGCAAGGTCATGTCTAGATTGCATCTAGACGGCCATAAATTTGTCATTAAATATGATGATTAGGATGATAACACATGTTTTTTTCCAACATACAGCCTGGTAATTTGTCAAGATCAGCTTTCTAAAACATGGTGGTGTAGCTTATTCCCATGACCAAGGTGAAGGTGGTGGTCAGTTGTGTTTTTATCAGTAAGTCAGTAAATGTAGACCATTTTAAATGGTTGTCAAATTAAACACAGAATTAAGAGTGATTGAATGTCAATGCACTAGATTAAGCAAATGTATAAATAAGATTTTAACAATGTATAGTTCCTCTTCTGTACATTCTTAAATGGGAATTCTGCCTCTGTAGGTCCTCCCCTTCACTGCTTTATTTTCTTCTACAGTTTTACCATTGTAAGATAATACATAAAATGATCAGGATTGGATAGAAGATGGGAGAGAGATCTGCAAAATGGCAAAATGAAATAGGCCCACCCTATCCCACTTACTCTATCTGTCTCTCTCACTCTCTTGTCTCTCTCTCTCTATCTCTCTGGCTCCCACCTCTTGTTATTCTTCCCTCATTTAAATAAATTAACACCCCCGATGTCTCGCTTCACCACCCTCTCTCCTTTTCCCTGGTTTCTCCCGCTTAATGCTGTTGTGAACAAAAAGCATTCAGAAATATTACCCATTTTCATCACACATTCATCTTCATAAACTCATTTTGTGCAAATCACAATCAAAATAAAATATTGAGAGCATACCCAACCCTTGTCACATTTCTTTTCTGCCCTGTTTCCACACACATTTTTTTCTTGATGCAGATTGGCACCTACCAACACGCATGCGCATTAGCTTTCTGCCCTCCCTCTTCCATGTGACGCTGTTTAGTGACTCATTTGACTAAGGCTGGAGAGCTTAACAGGGCATATTGTACCGCATCAGGATATCTAATTAACAGTGGTGCTGCCATAGTGGTAAACCCCACTGCTCAGAAAAACTGGGAGCGGTAAGCAGTGCCCAACTACCATCTTTCCATTGCAGCATAAATTGGGCTTTCATATTTATAATATTATCTTGATTTTGTGCAGTGGTATTTTACATCAGGCAATTTTAAGAGACGAGCCTGAAAAACACCCCTTAGGCACCAATACAAGCATTGAACATGAGGCTGGAACTGCAATGCGGGCCTCTTCCGCATTTTACCTGTGGGTTTTGAGAACAGATGGCCACAATTTCCACCCCTGACTTGCCACTGCTAGCAACCCACACCCTCCATGCTCATTGACTTTGCAAGGATTGGAGGCTTAGCAGGGGAACGGGCCACTGCATTAATACCATTAGCACTAATATGATCCTACCATGTAGCCATGGCCTGAGGGGGGTTCTCTGATTGTCTGTATATTAGCATTACCACTCTCATTAGCCCACCCGTTTCAGCTTGCTATGCACTGTTTTCCCCCAGCTTTTTTTCTTGTTATTTATGTCTTCCTTCAGGCACAAAAATAAAAAAAACATGAAGAGGTATTTAAATGATTGTATCATGCTATTACAAAATTTCACTATAATTTGATTGTTCCCTTGTGTTTCTTGCTGGTATTTATAAAAGGTTTTTCACTATTTTTTATTATTTGAATATGTATATAGCTTCAGTCTGCATTTCACACTTTAAATCTGCTCTCTAGAAGTCTGGTGCTAATGACAACACTTTTGTTATTTATTATATGCATTCCACGTCTATTGTTATAATAATGCAATGGTTGATATAATAATGATGTGTTAAACAAATCAAGAATATACATACATGCACTTATCCATGACTTGCAGGTACATAGTACCCCTTCTGTAGATATATTAGACATTTGTTTTTTTTTCCAGTACTTGGAGATTTTTTTACGTAACAATGAGTTAAAATTCCATAATTTACTACTGCAAGTACAATTGGTTTTACTCTTGTAATCGCTGCCTGTCACACAAGACAATGTGTGTCTTTTGTGTCCCCCACAAAAAAAAAAAATAAAATAAAAAATAAAATAAAATATATATATATATATATATATATATATATATATATATATATATAGCATCTTCGATTCGATCAAAGCAAGTTGCTGCTATTACATTTTCCATCGTGAGACATACTTTCCCTTTCTAATACTTTTTAATTTGTTCGAATCATAGCAATTTCTTTGTGTTGTTATAATAATTGTGGAAATCTTAAAACTATTTTTTAAAAGTAACTAAAAACCACTACAACATGTCACAGACCAAGAAGTCCAGTATTTAATCTGAAATTGTATTAATGGTATTAATTATTATTAATATTTAATTTATTTATTCATTCATTATCTTCTGCTTAATCCTCTGCTGTCCCAATGCCCATCCAGAGGAGAACATGTCGGAAGCTGGGCAGATACACCCAGGACAGAGCGCCAATCTATCGACGGGCTTTATTATTGTTTGTAAACAATTAATACTAATAACCATTCTGGGGTCATGCAAGTTATGTAATGGTAAGGTGATTTAGAACGTACAATTCCCTTGAATCGATGTTTTTGTACATTAGGAGGAAACTGGAGAACCCGCAAAAAACCCACACAGGCACGGGGAGAACATGGAAACTAGTGCGGTCCACTAGTTGGCCGTAAAGTGCCATATGCTGGCTATGGAAGATAGACTGCCCAATGATCAGATTAAAAAATATTTTTAAAATGTGAATTTTTCCACTTTTATAACCTACACTGAATCCCTTTCCATTAATTATTGATTTATGTATGTGCATCAGTCTGGAGAACTGTCATTTCAAGGTCAAATTCAAAAACCAAATAATGGCAGATTGGCAATAATGGGACCATAAATGTCCATAGACCAGTATTTTTATTAGTAGGGCCCCCTTTCTAGCAATGACTTTTAAGTAGTCAGAAATTGCTTACAAGCTGTGATTAATTAAATTTGAAGTAATGGGCAGCACGGCTTAGTGGGTAGCACGTTTGCCTCTCAGCACTAGGGATTTCCGGTTCGAATCCCCATCTGGGTGGAGTTTCCATGTTCTCCCCGTGTCCGCGTGGGTTTCCTCCGGGTTCTCTGGTTTCCTCCCACAGTCCAAAAACATTGGATCAAGTCAATTGAGTTCTCCAAATTGCCCCATATAGAGTGTGTTGTGTGTGTCTGTGTGAGTGAGTGTGTGCCCATCGATAGATTGGTGCCCTGTCCTGGGTGTATCTGCCCAGTGCCCAAAACGTTCTCCCCTGGCTGGGCATAGGGAACCCCCCCCCCCCCCCGCGACCCTAATATAGGATAAAGTGGAAGAAAATGGATGGATGGATGGATTCGAATTAATATTTAATAATTAATTAATTAAATGCATTTTAGATTAGCTATTGCAAAAAATGTTGTTATTTTAAAGTTAGATGCAGGCATTATTTCATTTCACACAAGAATTATAACTGTTTTATGAAACTTATTTCTTTGCAGAGTATTGTTTGTTTTACAGACATAAGCAATGTTTTTAGATGCAAAAATTTGTATGGCCCTTAAGCTTACTAACAACTAAATCTGTTACCTTTAAATGTTAAATGCTATGTTGTAAATAACATTTTTTATAACTTAACATGTACAAAGTTTAAAAAAATCCTATTTTAGGGACTAAGATTGCAGCGGGGTCCCCATGCTCATCTAGGGGAGAATGTTTCCGAAGCTGGGCAGATAAACCCATGACAGGGCACCAGTCTATTACTGGGCACACATTCACATACACAGATACACACCCTATAAAGTGGCAATTTAGATATGGGCAATTTAGAGCAGCCAATTCATCTTGAATGCATATTTTTGGACTGTGGTGGGTATTCAGAGAACTCACGTGGACACGAGGAGAACATGAAAACGCCATCCAGATGAAGATTTTAAGCTGGATCCCATGCACTGAGCGTGTCTCAGACTAAGGATTTGTTTACACATTAATTCTTCCATTTAATAACAAAACTACATATATGATTTACAGATCATTTAAAATTCAACATGTCATTTTCATTTTTGTCATTTTCTCTAGTTAATTTATTTGCTTAAATGCAAAGTAAATATTCTAAGCAGTAAAAAATGCAGTAATTTGACCATCTCTTAACAAGGATTCTGATTAGAGTAATTATTTCAAAATCTGTTTTAATAATTTAAAAAATGCACTGACTAAATATATATTCATGAGAGATCATTGTTCCTACTACCTTGCTAGAACAAAGCACAGAAACACTTGGATGGCTAGGTTAGAATCCAAAATCAGCTGATGTTTTTTGATATAATCAAATCAGGGATGTTCATGTGAAAAAATGCATTTCCATAGTGCAAGAAGGAGCAGAAGCTAGAGGAAATGTTATTGCTGCTCAATGAGGTTTTTTAACAAGTATTACCTCAAATAGACATTTATCTTGGTCTAAGTTAATTACACTGTTATTTACAAGAGCCCTTTTTATTGACTGTGTCTTCCATTGCCTATAATCAATGTTTTTTCATTAGGACATGTGAAGTGATGCAATTACGACAGATAATCGAGTAAAAGTATTGAGTGGAAGGCTGATGGAAAATGTTATTTACTGCTGTAGGCATTTCGGTTATACAGCATGACTAGCTGCTGGCTAAGGGACTTTTTAAACTAAACACTCTTCTTTCGGAAGTTGACTTAAAAAAGGTAACTCACCTGCTGATTGTGATTAAGTCACAATCAGCTCTGTACTTTAATATGGAGTTATTTGGCTTAAGAAGTAGCAGCGTAATTGAACTTATACATTGCAAGTGTTACGATACAGAGGGTGTATCGTTTGCGTTTTCCCAAATGGTCCTGCTTGCTTATGTTTACTAGAGAGTGAGAATGATGAGAGAGGTTCAGAAAGGTGCGTTTCGCTTACGTTCGCCTGTTGTGTACAAACACTTGCGTTATCTACTGCTGCGGATCGAAATCTTAATCACGTGATCGGCCGGGTATCATTTGTCAGACATATTTCCATTGAGTTGCCTTGAATTTGGACCTCGTCAAAGGTAATCCACTGTGCGTAAAGTTGATTCTTCACAAATGATCCCGAACCACCCTCCGCATTCTGTTTCGCTCCCCCCTCCAAACTTCTTGTCAGACCCGTGTGTGAATATTTTCGGCGTATTCAAAGGGATGTTCTGCTGCGTTTCAGTCCGAACGCAGTTCCGACACAAGGCGTGCTGCGCTCCTCGCCTCGCGCGTTCCGGACGCGTTCAGCGCGCGAGTCGAGGCTCACCTCTCCCATGTCTCGGTGACGTTGCCACGTAGGGGCGTGTTCAAAATGCCCCCACTCCTCGGCGCTAGGGAATCTGAGTCTAGGGCTGGAAAGATCGCCGGGTAACATCACCACTACTCCTGCACGGAGCCTCGCCTGGCCGAGCACTGCACCGTGCACACGTCGGGACTGCACAAAATTCCTCAGAAATACACCTGCTATTTATGGCATGTGGCTGGTAACATTACTTCTGCTGTACTCCTTTAAAGAAGGTGAGTGGACCGCTTTTTCATTTCGACCCCATCCAAAGATCCAAACTACCTCTGAATTCAAAGTTTCCTCATCTCAAAAACAGTGAATGGTACTTGTACCTTTTCGGTGTTCGAAGCATCCGATTTGTGGACTAGGCATTTTTATTGTCGTCTGACATGTTGCTTTAGGGGTATTGTTTTCTGTGTTTAAAATATGTTTTTGCAACCTTTGGGGGTTGTTTGTTTGTTTTGGATAAAAGTTTATAGGACACAGGTAGTTAAAGGTACAGAAACAGGTGCACTGTATAGAAAGAATAAAATACAGTAAGTGTGAGGCTGAGGATGCCTCGCATGTTCTAGTGCGCTCACTTACACTGGGGCGATTTGGATACAAGATATGAACGAGATGGACTGATTATGCACAAAGCAGAATAAAAACGGTGATTAGATAAATGCATTTGACTGTTATTGTTCTTAAACGTTTGGGTTAAGTTAGTAAAGTGTGATTTTATTTGTTTCAAACCCAGTTTAAACACATTATCTGAAGCTGGGCTGCAACAAGCGATGTTTTTCCCAGTTGTCGCATCTGATTTGTAATGCTTTTTTTTCCACACTTACACAAATGATCATCTCGAGCTTAAGAATTGTTGATTAAATCCCGCATATTTATAATGATTTTAATATCTGGGTAAGAGCATGAATACGGATGAAAATTTTCATATGAAGACAACAGCATATGCTCATTTCCAATTAGTCCTGGTGCAATTAGCGATCCTCCATTTTCTGTGCCAACATATTCTCTGTTTGATAATGTCGGTAATGAATTTGACATGAGGAGATTGTATATTTTACCTTTAACCTTTACATAAAACCTCTAGACTTAGTCTGTTTTTTCAGTTAATGTTTATTTAGCTTTTCTCTCAAATATTTGGATGTTATATTAATGCCCATCCCCCCTTTTCTCATTTCATTTCCATTTTGTAAATCTGTTCAATGCATGCTTAATTTTAAAGTTGTTGCTTGAGATGACATGGTCAATCTAATATTTTAGTTTACACAGGTGGATATACACATTTATGTGTTTAATCATTTTCCCAAAAGCAGCTCAAAAAATTGGAGCCTTTCTGGGCACTGGGACTAAATTCCGAGACGTGACTATTAAATTTAAATCAATAAAAAACTTATTTTTTTTATCATTTACTAGTTTTTATCATGTCTTTTGTCTAATGGTTTTATTTCTGTTAAATCATTTAATTAAGAATTTGTGTGTGATGGAGGAGACGGGGATGAGCACTGGGGCGTAAAGTGAAGGGGAATTGGAGTTATGAAGAAAACAAATTAGATTTAACAAGCTTGTTTATTTAAAAAATGATTTCATCATGTTAGTGTAGACTACATCTGCAAAATCATATTTTAGTTGTGCTTGAAGGTAGGCTTCGTTCAATCACATCAATTATCATACATGCATATGCATTAGGACTGCGTCTTTTTCGACTGGGCCGCGCCTCCTTTTTCCACAGTCTTCGCTGAATCTTATGAATCTCCTTTAACGCTCTTCTTGCGACTTCGTTTTTACCACGAGAAAATGCGCGTCGAAAGTTTGCATGGTGTTTTTCACACAAATATCGACCCATGTACTTTGGAGAGGAGAATCGAGTCACCTGAACTTCACAGTGGGGGTGGGAGAGCAGCTCGATTCATTCTGCTCGTCTTGGGGCCAGAGGACAAAACCGAACCAGAAAAAAATCAAGGGGTGCAGCCATGTATCTACACATTTATAATGTTCAATTTATTTGCATTCGAACTGGAAAGTCCAAGAATGCTCATGCTTATTCTAATTAAAAGACAATCTGAACCTAATCACAGTAAAGTACATCATACATGCAGTACAGCACACACCATGCTATGGGGATAATTTTAGCTCGAAGTCTTCTTGTTGCCAAGCTGTGGTGTGTTTAGCTCAATGCGACAAAACCGTCACGTAGATTAAAATTTTGAACTGGTACAACTTTACCGCGTTGTACAAATGAAACACCAGATCATTATAGAAGTTTACATTTTTACGTGCATATTGTAGTAAACATTTTATTTAACTATCTCCAGGGCAAAATTCAGCAGATAAAAATATATAAACGAGTTTATTTTAAAGATCAGCTCTGTCATCAGGTCGTGAAATTTGTGTGGCGGCTGCAATATTATCCAGTTTGATCCGATTTTCTGAGCTTTAGCCTAGATTAAAATGTGATTGAAATGAGATTTCACCTTGCCATAAATAATAATAATCAAATATTTAAAAAAATAATAACAATAACAATAATAATAATAATAATTATTATTATAATAACGATGATGATGATGATGAAGATGAGGATAATCCCTGCTTTTTGCAGACGAGCAATTAGAACCATGCTATGCATCCCCCACTCGAAAAGTAAATCAGGTCATTGGCCATAAGGACTCCATTTATTTTTTTAAAAACATTCTCTCTCTCTCTCTCTCTCTCTCTCTCTCTCTCTCTCTCTCTCTCTCTCGCTTTCTCTCGTTCCTCTTTCACTTACCCCTTCTCTCTCTCTCCCCACACAATCTGCCCCACTCTTACTGATTTTGTCACTGTATCTTATCATTGACTTTATTATAATCTGTTAAGAGTGCAGGCATGATTAGTGCTCTTTTTTTCTTTGTGTTAGTGATTGTGTATCTGGTACTTTGGCATAGTATCCAAAATAACGGACAGGTGCATAGGCTACCTATTACATCCTATTAAGATTATAAAAAAAATAAAACGTCGGCCTTTACACTTTTCTCCGTCTACCATTTGTGTGCAGAAACTTCTGAATAGAGTGTCTAACTCTCTAGCAGCCTGCAGTAAGGATAGATTAGTGATGCTTCCAGTTCTTTAGGGTACATCGCAGTGAGGTCTGAGTGTCCCCGTGGCGCAGTGGAGCGGCCCTGTTACGCACCTGCAAACAATCACCGCTGGTCAGGTGTCCAACCGCCGATACGTCCTCCAGCGCCGCACGCGTAAACGCATCTGCTTTTATTGTTCGCAAGCGCCAAATAGGAGCGAGATAAAGTGAACTCTGAATGCACTGACCTAATAAAAAAAGCAGTTTTTGCGTTGGAGCATGTTGTGAATATCACAACCAGACAGTGCAGCGTTTATTCTAAACGGCCTCGTTACGTAAATATCTAAATTTAAACGCCAAGCAAGTGAACAACGTGGGCGTGGCAGCAAGTAACCTCTACACTCATGTTCAGAACTGCAGGCAGGCCTGATAAAGATGAGTAAACAGCTCGTGAGAAAGTCTTTAGGATTATTATACTTGTCCTGAGAGAGATTTTGAAAAGCAGTCCTTAAATATTTCTGCATATTACGAAATTAAGTAATGTGCATATATTAAATGGGGCAAAAGTTTGACAACTAAAGCAATGCCCTTATGTAAAAAGAGCTTTAGTAAACCTGAATGGATAAGGGATGCTCCTGTTTGGCCTAAACAGAAGGAGCATGGTATTGAGTGTTGTGTGCTGAAGAACTGTGAGATGTTTATCAAAATATGTAATATGACTTATAATTTTGTTATTTTTGAAAACTATACATTATGCATACATACTTATCACCAAATAATTATAGGTGAATGTATTTTATTTCTTTGGGAGTTTTTATTATAAATGAGTAAGTCGTTACATAGCTCCTAAATACATAGTTATTGTTGAGTTAGGACTTATTACAATGAAAAAGGGGTTACTAGTAATATTGAGGTAGAAGTTCAAGTTAAGTTCAAGTATTTTCAAAAGATGATACTTATTATTTTGAAAGTCTGAATCATTTTGAAGTCTATATCATATTGGGCTTTTGTGCAAGCATAAGCAAGAAATGCAGAATTTCTTTTCTAGTGTGTAAGTGGTAGGGGGAAGGGTGTGAAAGTGTAAGTGTGTGTGTGTGTGTGTG
>JAFMOD010001272.1:219822-239822 GCA_019802435.1 Corydoras maculifer | reverse complement strand
CAAAATAACATATAATGTATTATGTTTTTCTTGAAGAACAGACTGTATTAACTGACAGTGATATGGCAATTACTTCTGAGCCTATGTTACTATGTCCATAATGGTAGCATGGTTTTCAAAACAAGACTGCTCTTTATGCTTTTTTATTTTTATTTTCAATCCTAAGAACCTCACCAGTGAACAGTTTTTCTGCTTGTCGTGGAACCATCCAGATCACTATATATTAGATGTGTACTATATAATGTATAATATATGTATAATATAAGTACTGTTGTGACACTGATTGTGAATTGAAATGCCATATATGGACAGTTATGGTGGGGTTTGTCAATTGTCCGAAAAGATTACTGAGACTTGGATTCGCAAGGCTAGAAAGAATTTGTACAAATGTGGTAAAGCCTTTAAAGCAGAAGACAAGGAAATGGCAGAAGCATTTTTGGCTTCCAGCTGAGCTGAGCTTGATGCTAGACAAGGAAGTTTTAAAAGTGCGTTTGAATGTACTAAAACAAAAAAATCACAACAGACAATAAAAAAGTGGCACTGCAGCAACACTTTGAAGCTAACGCACAGGTGGCATAAGCTTTGAGATTGATGCTGGTACAAAGGAAGAAATACTTGGTGTACCAGCAACAGACCTAAGCATGCCTGATCATCATGATTATCCACAGTCCTTTCAGTGGTGCAGGAGGAGCTGGCCATGGAGGATTTCATGAAAGCGTTTAACCTAGCATGTCCAACTTGCTGCTCCGAGGATGCTGGCTGACGCAGTGAGGAAAGCAGAGCATGCAGAACACATTATAAGCAAGACACACAGCAAGGTGAGGATGTGCTTCATGACTGAAATGAAAGTGGAAACGTCTGCCATACATTGAGCTGAAACCATACACCCCTACCAGTTTGATGGACATTGCTGACAGTGTAGGAAAAGAGGACACCATTAAACGACAAATTAGGTTAAACAGTGAGAGAACAATCCCGCTAATTCATATTTCTTACAAAAGAGCAAAACTCTAGCCATGTCATAAGGGGCTTAATAAGTGGGCTCAAAGTACTGCTATGACTGCAGGGTAAATGCACTTGCTAGAAACCAAATCTCATTGAAGTACTGGAAACATGGGCATCGATAGCTACAGGTGGATCCATCACAAGTTATGTGGTACCTCAGGCAGACAATGGGGAACCCTGTTAGGGTGGAGCAGCTTGGGATGCAATGCTCTTTGGACTGGGGCAAACCTTGACACCTGAAGAGAAACCACATTGATGAAGGACAGCGTTTGGTGCATGGCAAGAGGAGGGCCTGCAAGAAGCATACCCTAAAGAGTGTGTGATTTAGAAAGCAGACCAGTGACTGTGCTGAAGAAAGTGTAATGAGCAACCTGGAATGCAATGACAATTGCTTTGCCATTGATAGGACTTGGTCATTGACCAAGCAGTCAACCAAGAAATCTGGGTGATTTACTTTGAACAGGCTAAGTATGGCATCAGGGATATCCTAGATTCAATGAGACATTGATACAACACCATATATGGACTGTCAGGGGTAGGGTTTGTGTTGTTGTACTGTCCTGTTCAAGCAGTAAGATTAATTTTCAATGTGTTAGTTTCTGTGTGAGTTATGTTCTTCTTATGGTACAAAGAACATTTTAATAAACTGATAAAAATGTGCAATTTCCTTTTCAATGGCATGAATAAATACAAGGAATTATTTAAAAATTATTGTAGAACAACTTGATATCATAGCAATCAAAAATCAGAGTAGAATGTCTGATTTAAATCCTGGAGTTATGTCTATTATGTTGTTTTAAATGCAGCATCAAGTTAAGATTTAGAAGCAAAATGATTGAGCCACACAAACAGAATAATTCTTAGTCCTAGCAAGTGTCCTGTTGGCTGTATGTGTCTGTGTTTTCATATGTGTGTGTGTGTGTGTGTGTGTTATGTCACTGTAACAAGTCTTCACCTATTCCTAGCTAGAATAAGGGAGATTTATGCATGAAAATATCAAGGTGTCAAATCTAAATTCACATTTGAAATTAGAAAGTATTTGGATTTTACGCTGCATGATTCTGATGTGAGTATCATGACAGTGTACAGATCCTTTTAAGTTTTAAATTTTTTTATTATTTTTTTAATACATTTAGAGAGTAGTTAATCTTGAAGATAGTAAATGGAAATCATTGATAGGAATGTAAAAGAGAAATGTTCATTATGGGTTTGATGGGTTTGAAAAATAAAATAAACTTGAAATGTTCTAGATGCTACATAAAAGTTTGTCACCAACATTAATCTTCATCAATCTCGTGACTACAATGTATTTTAAAAATAACAGTTGTACAATCTTCTTACCATTTTCAAATTAAACAATAAATTTATTGTTTACAAAATATATGTTCCAATAAATATATTCCAACAGTGCCTGTCAGGTTTAAACATTTACAAAAACTGCATGCTATATGTTCCTCATTAAAAAGATATTATTTTTATAATCATATAATCATTATTTTTTAAATCTCTTGTCACATGTTTCAAAAGCTACATGCCAAGGACAGACAAAAAGAGGCAGATAACATGAAGCTAAAGATAAAAAGGTGTTCTGTGAGTGTTAGTAATCAACTGTCTCTTCACTGGAGCCTACTGCCACTTCATCTCCTCCTTCAGCACCTGTCATCATTTTATCAGATCTCTCCGATTTTTGTAAAAAGACACAATAGGCAGCAAGCAACAGTGGCACAGTAGCTGAGGCAAAAAAAAAAGATGCTGAAACAAAGTTTTGCAATCTGATAAATAATGCAAAGAAAAAAAAGTAGGTAGATGTAAGCAGGATGTGGGGACAGTCAAATGGACACAGTGAAAGAAAGCAATAGTGGCTCTATCCTGTTGTGACCTGGTCTCTAGGGAAGAAATGGATGTTGGCTGCATGTTTGTCCATTAATGATGCATGCTTTACTGATGGCCCCTCCCTTATTTATTCATTTACCCCCACCCTATCCCACTCCTTTAATGAGAGTGGCATGAAAGAACAGCAGATAGTGGTGACCTTTAGTGTGCCTAATATTGTAGTCTATATTTATTTTAGTGAACCTGTTGTGTATTTTATGTTCAACTGAGCAGTGTGGTGGGGAGCACAGAGGCGTTTACTTATTGATGTGTGTTTATGGGCTTAGGTGATTGTAGTAGTGGTGACAGCAGCAGGATACAGGATTGAGCTTGTTTACTTACTCCCATGTTTAAATGTTTTACAGAGTGGGCAGGTACAGAACACCGACAGTAGATCTGACCACAGACATTTGGACAGACAGACAAACAGAATTAAGCTTTAACAGCTTATTATGAGGGAGAGCTAGAAAGATAAGAAGCGCATGCTAGAAAGCAAGGGAGGATCACTGTGCGAGACAAGAATTTCAATGGCCCTACAATCATCTAGCAAGGTTCGTTAGTCTAGAGAGCATTTGCATAGAGCCCCTGCACATTCATTTGGCTCTGACTAAGCCTGGCTTCTGCTATATTCATCTTTCGGTCATGTTGCAACTCCTTTCCCTCATTGCTCTATTTTCTTACTTTTATTTGAAGCTTTATACTCTGTATATTGTATCTCATTGCTGTAGTACAGCTACCAAGTACAATTTTACAAGGTACAAGGTTTTTGGAAGTATTTAACATAATTTTTATTGGATAATTGTAAATATTACATTTGCTATTATTATTATTATTATTATTATTATTATTATTATTGTTATTATTATTATTGTTGTTGTTGTTGTTGTTGTTATTATTATTATTCATTCATTATCTCCCGCTTATCCTCTACTAGGGTCGCGGTGGGATTCCCCATGCCCATCCAGTGGAGAACGTCTCGGGCGCTGGGCAGATAGACCCAGGACAGGGCGCCAATCCATCGCTGGGCACACACTCACTCACACAGACACACTCTATATGGGGCAATTTGGAGAATTCAATTAACTTGATCCATGTTTTTGGACTGTGGGAGGAAACCGGAGAACCCGGAGGAAACCCACACAGACACGGGGAGAACATGATGGGGATTCGAACCGGGAATCCCTAGCGCTGAGAGGTGAACGTGCTAACCACTAAGCCACCGTGCCGCCCATTATTATTATTATTATTATTATTATTATTATTATTATTATTATTATTATTATTATTATTTATTTATTTATTTATTTATTTATTTATTTTTTTTAAAGGGTCTATGCTTGTACTTTATTCACATGCACATAATTCAGGATAGCTGATTGGTCTAAGGCACTATGTGGTGGTCAGTCTAAAAATTCAACTCTCACTTCTGACATATTTGTATCTCATCTTGTATTTTTATCACATTGTGATAAGCTAAATAAGAGAAAGGCTTTGATAAACTACAATTAAGTAAACATGCAAATGGGTTAGCAATAGACAAAGTCAATATTTAGGTTCACTGCAAATTTAAAACATGCCCTTTCTAACTAAAGGCTATAAGCATGGGTGGCTTAGTGCTAATAGCTGATGTTTAGACATCTGAGTGTTCAAGCACAGGCTTTATTAAGTTGGTAATGTTAGATTCTTGAGCACAAATTCTGTTTTAGGGTTACTGTGTAATCCTATGCTCTGGACCTAAACTTCTAAGTAGTTGAAATCTTAAAAACTTCTGCTGAAATATACATTTGTTTTTTATATGTAAAGATTCAGATTTTTCTTAATAAATATAATTAATTTGTATATAAATACATTCACATTTCCCAAACAGTTCCATCATTAATTTGTCAATTACAACATTGGTAAATGTACAAAATAAATGTTGTTTTTACTTTCCAACTTATTTTGTAAAAATAATCGAAATAAAACTTTTGTGCATACAACACAGAAAACATTTAAGATAGAGGCCTATAAACCACTGTTTTATTTTGATTTTTATTTACACAATTGTTTCATGTCACATAATGGCAAAAACAGTGTCGAGTATATAAGGAAGTGTAAGTGGAGATGCATAACTGGTGAGAGTAATATTTAAAATAAGCAAAAGAATAGAATGTATCAACAGTAAACATAATTCTATGTACAATTCTCAACAAATAAATAAAAAAAACTAATAAATTAAGGCGGCATGGTGGTTTAGTGGTTAGTATGTTTGCCTCTCAGCGCTAGGGATTCCCGGTTTGAATACCAATCTTGGCGTTTCCATGTTCTCCCCATGTCCACGTGGGTTTCCTCCGGGTTATCCGGTTTCCTCCCACAGTCCAAAGGCATGGCTCACTGTCAAATGCATTCTCCAAATTCCCCCATATAGAGTGTGTTTGTGTGTGTGTGTGTGTGTGTGTGTGCCCAGCGATAGATTGGCGCCCTGTCCTGGGTGTATGTGCCCAGCGCCCGAGACGTTCTCCCCTGGATGGGCATGGGGACCCCCCCTAATAGGGTATAAAGCGAGAGATAAAGGATGGATGGATAAAAGTTAGGAAAAAGACACAAAAAAGTTAAACCAGAGTTCTACAGAAAGTAAAAATAAAATGTACAAGATCTAGAAAGGGGAAGGGGCCTATCTGCGGAAATCGGGAATGTCCAGATAAGTTTTGACTAAAGGCATGGTCAAAAAAAGAATGAAATATACAAAAAGCACCTAAACACAGGAATATGTATGTGCCTACCCACAGAAGAAATACTTAATAGGAAAATTAAGTCCAGACTCCAAAAGTGAAGGAGGAAGACAACACAATTAAAAAAAATACGAAATGCATGGCTTGGAGACAAATCGTATTACTCTGGTTTATACAGACCCTCTTGAGAATAGACAGGTTCAGCCAAGCCAACTCAAGACCAGGCAGGTTTGACCAGGCCCTCACGAGTACAAACAATTAAAAAAAAAGACCTCATGGCTAGGGAAAGGCTCAACCAGAGAATCTCAAATATGCACAATTTCTGTAGGCCCACTCGAGTACAGACAGGCTGAATCAGGCTTTCATGGTTACAGACAGATTTGACAGGGCTTTTAAATAAAGAGAGATTTTGACAAACAAACAGTAATTAAAAGTTCAGACACATTTCTAATGAAAGCAGGGAAGGCTTATTTAAGTACTACACCTTAAAGACACATTTAAGTACGTACTCTGGAAGTACAAACTCAGAAAGACAAACTGAGAGGACAGGGCTCTAAAACAAGATAGACAATAGGTTCAGTGCAAAATGTTTCAAAAAGTTAATGTTAGAATAAAAACATTCAGCATCTAACTCATGAAGTCAACAGAACAATAGAAGGGGCAACATGTAAATTAAATTGACAGATTATAGCTTTGAAGAGTTTTCACTCAGAGCAGGGAGTATTATTAAGAACAATAAACTTTCTCAGTATTAACATGATGAAAAATACTCTTTAAATTGTGGATCTATACTCATTTACAGTATTAATTAGAGCAGAATGACGTATTGCACAGATTCATGCATATTTAAATTTAGATGCTCTATAGGATGCCTGAGCTAATATATACTGACTGCAAACAGGAAGGCACAGTCCTGAAGATCTTCTTAAAACAAGTAAAAATCTAGCAATCTAATAAAAATTTAGAATCTAGCAATAAATGTGATCTCAAAGTTGAAGGTCGATGGAAAACAAGGATGCTGGGAATAGATAAGACCTTCTGCCCAATATAAGGTCCAACCCAGCAACCGTAAAGGATAAAACTAATTTTTTTGTGAATTCTGAATGGGCAATATAATCAAAATACTGCATTCCAAGATATAAGTGAATGGCCAACAAACAAAACAATATAATATTTTCAAGGCTTCATGTAGAGGATTCCCCAAGAAAAGGGTCAAAATCTCCAGAAGGAGAACTGGAAAGTGGATCACCTAATGTTTACAATAGTGAATAATTAAGAATACCTACTCCTGGAGGTGAACTAGCCCCATTAATGTGTCAAAGGAGTGTTCTGTTGCATAAATGGCATACAGATAACCTTACCTAAAGATAATATAAAAAGAGTAAAACAATGTAAGCAGAAGCAATAATAATAGAAGCACACTAATATTTAATAAAAGTAAACATGACTTATACATATATAGCATTTACAATTATACAACCAATCAAGATTAAATATTGAAAAAAAAACAAGTAAAACCATTCATTGTAAAGTGAAAATGTTATTTCAATTAAACACATTTATTGGAACAACAAAAACAAAAGTAGTTGATATACTGTAATATATAAAACTAGTTTTTGTAGTCCTGTAATGTGTAAATGTTTATTACCTTATTTTGCATTATTGGATGAACATCAGAATGATCAAGGTGAAAGGTTTTGTAGGAATTATTTAGACCAAATAAATTTTTTTTGTTTAGTCATTGGAAGGTGGTCCATTGCTGTTCTAAGAAGGTGGAGCAATTTTAAAAATTAAAAATTTAATTTAATATTTAATTTAAAAAACCTAAGGCAAAAACTAAATAACCTCCACTAAGTTAAACAGTTGGGTGGCTGTCATTGTCCTGTTTCTTTCAAAAAGAGTTGTTTTGAGCAGATATTGGTGCAGTCTAAATTAATCATTGAGAAAAAAATAGTGTTTAGTGTGTTGTTGTGAAAATTGTTGTGAAAATCACATGAAAATTATATTAGTCAGGAAATAAAGAATAACAGTCTGTTTAAATTTGTCTTTAACTTTCATACTTGTGTCGTTTACCAAAAGTTTGATGTAAAGTTCTGCAAAAGCTACAATAGCTGAATCTCCATCGTGCCTGATCTAAGGTTTTATTAGAATTTATTTTTTTTCCAGTATGTTTTCCCACTGTTACACTCGCCTACCTAGAGATTAAAGCGGCTGCGCATAGGAAGCACAGAGCCGTCTCGCTCTAACGCGCTGAAGGGAGCCAGGCACGCAGGTAGCAGGGAAATGGAAATTTATTTAAGGGTGTATTAACACCACAAAACAAGGGTACCGGCCGAGTGAACATAATCTTAACCACGAAGTGCACCGAGGACAGGGAAAGAAGGAAATAAATACAAATGAAAACCAATCACGTGCAAAACACAACCAATCAACAGAAAGAGATAATTAAACAAACTAAATACCGTTAATGAAAGTAAATTAAGAAACATAGAACAGGTGCCCTAGGCACATGTTACAGTACCCCCGCCCCTGCGGTCGCGCAAAGGGAGGACGCGACCAAGAAAAAAAAATAAAATAAAAATCCCGGAAGGTGAAGAAAGGGGTCCTCCGCCCTCCTCGAGCCCACTGGCTATGCAGTTCGGTGGGCGCCCTCTGCGGACGAGGTGAGGGTAGCGCCCTCTGGCAGCGCAGTTCGGTGGACGCCCTCTGCAGATGAGGCGTGGGATGTGCCCTGTGGCTTTATGTCGTGGTGGACGCCCTCTGCGGATCAGGAGGGAACCACGCCCTCTGGCTGCGTGGTCCGGCGGGTGCCCTCGGCGGATCGGGAGGGAACCACGCCCTCTGGCTGTGCAGTTCGGTGGACGCCCTCTGCGGATGAGGCGTGGGATGTGCCCTTTGGCTTTATTTCGAGGTGGACGCCCTCGGTGGATCAGGAGGGAACCACGCCCCTGGACCTCGGGCTGGGTGGCGTGCGGCCCCTGGACCTCGGGCTGGGCAGTGTGCGGCCGCTGGACAACGGACTGGGCACGCACTCTGGGTGGAGCTCAGTGGGCACGCACTCTGGGTGGACCTCGGCGGGCACTCACGCTGGGTGGACCTCGGCAGGCACGCACGCTGGGTGGAACTCCACCTCGGGATCGCCATCCTGCACACAGTAGAGGTACACCCCCACCGCTACACCAAAGAACAGGGCAATCTCTGTCTCGGACTGTCCAGGATTCACCCCATTGCCGGCACACTCCTCCATATTAACGGACACAAGCGATAACTCCGGTACCGCCCCCTCGCAGCGCGACCCAGACACGGCGCGCACCGCGTCTGGATCTCACAACTGGGGGCTTTACAAACGGGACTGGGCTATCCGTCCAGAACTCCTCAGAGTTCAGGAGGGTACATATGGGCAAAATATGCCCATACAGGTATGACTCGCCCGCCTCATCATCGGACACCTTTACCAGATCGAGGCCATCCTCAGCACGGAGCGCTTCATACCCGTACCTCCACATAAACTCATCATCAGAGTCATACCACTCCGAGATCACTACGTCGGAACCGTCCTTACGGCTCCGGGACAGCGGGCTGCGCATAGTACGAGGCTATACGCTATACGGCCCCTGCAAAGAAAAATTTTAAAATGAGTTTACCTGGGCTCTGGACTCCCCAAATGGATTGGCACTTCGTGATGTTACACTCGCCTACCTAGAGATTAAAGCGGCTGCGCATAGGAAGCGCAGAGCCGTCGCGCTATAACGCGCTGAAGGGAGCCAGGCACGCAGGTAGCAGGGAAATGGAATTTTATTTAAAGGTGTAGAGACACCACAAAACAAAGATACCGGCCAAGTGAACATAATCTTAACCACGAAGTGCACCGAGGACAGGGAAAGAAGGAAATAAATACAAATGAAAACCAATCACGTGCACAACACAACCAATCAACAGAAAGAGATAATTAAACAAACTAAATACCGTTAATGAAAGTAAATTAAGAAACATAGAACAGGTGCCCTAGGCCCACTCAACTCTTTTGCCATTCTCTGCGGATTTACAATAAATAAAAACAGGACAAATTGGATGTGAGGGTTTGTTTCCTGGGCAAGAAGAACAAGGTTCTATCTGTATGTAGTCGGCATGTTCCTGTCATGTCTGCGTTTATTCTGAAAAGTCTGGTTTTCTACTACAGTTCAAACACATTTTAGCGGGTCAAATGGAAATACATAATTGCACTTTATTGTAAATGCATTTGTAAACCAGTTTGTCTTTCTGCTCTCAAGTAGACAGGCAACTTGTCCAGCCTTTTGCCCTGTAAGTGCTAGGGTAAATATAACAGTTCAATAATTAATATATGCATCATGAAAAGTCAAAACATTTAATTGTGCTTTCTTCATTCATTTATTCATTCATCTTCCGCTTAATCCTTTACTACTGTTGTGGGGTGGTTCCCCAAGCCCATCTAGGGGAGAATGTTTTGGACACTGGGCAAAAACACTCAGGACAGGGCACCAATCTATTACTAGGCAGACTTGCTCATTCAACACAAACACGCAATATATGCTGCAATTTAGAGCAATAAATGTACCTTGAGTCCATGCTTTTGGACTGTGAGAGGAAACTGGAGGAAACCCACGTGGACATGGGGAGAACAGGGAAACTCCACCCAGATTTCCAGCCCTGAGAGGCGAATGTACTAACCACCAAGCCACCATACCGCCCCTCAATAAAGTCATAAAAAAACTAAAATTGAATAACTTTTCAATTGAATGAGAGTTACAGTTATATTATTGGTTATATCAATTACAAAGTCATTTAAAACAGTAAATACGCATCAGAAAACATGAGGGTACAGCACTGCTAATCTAATCCTGTTGATGTATTTTGTCATGGAACTGCATGTGGTCAATAATTTTTATGCAAAATTAATTGTTAATCAATGTTAGTGTTAATTTTTAAGAAACTGTTGAATAATATTTCCTTCATATTTGCATCCTCTAGCTATCTTTAGCTTAATATTGTAAAGCTGATCTTCCTTTATTTTTCCATTTTACAACTACAGCACTTACAGTTGACTGAAGTAGGTGTAGTCTATGTGTGTGTGTGTGTGTGTGTGTGTGTGTGTGTGTGTGTGTGTGTGTGTGTGTGTGTGTGTGTGTGTGTGTGTGTGTGTGTCTGTGAGCCAGTTACGGTTGATGTAGCTGATCGATCTGCTTTGCTCTCAGCTTTCAGGAGGAAGCCCTGGGGATGTGTATGTGTTCCCAGCCTATTAAACAATTAAACACACACAGAGGGTACTCACCTCTACCTGTCTTTCTTTTTCTCTTTTATATACTGCATGCTTCTTCAACATTTATCATTTATAAGTTCAATAATATGAAAAAATATAAATATAAATATTTAAATATTGGGGGGGGGGGGGGGGGGGGGGGGGGGGGGGGGGGGGGGGGGGGGGGGGGGGGGGGGGGGGGGGGGGGGGGGGGGGGGGGGGGGGGGGGGGGGGGGGGGGGATGTTCTCCCCGTGTCTGCGTGGGTTTCCTCCGGGTTCTCCGGTTTCCTCCCACAGTCCAAAAACATGGATCAAGTTAATTGAGTTCTCAAAATTGCCCTGTTTAGAGTGTGTCTGTGTGAGTGAGTGTGTGCCCAGCGATGGATTGGCGCCCTGTCCTGGGTCTATCTGCCCAGCGCCCGAGATGTTCTCCCCTGGATGGGCATGGGGAACCCCACCGCGACCCTAATAGAGGATAAGTGGAAGATAATGAATGAATGAATGAATGAATAAATATTGAATATTGCAATATATTTAAATATTGAACGTGAACCTTAAATTTACTTATACTACATAATATATATTGACTAGCCAAAAAAGTATTGCCCTTCAGACTTTTGAGTAGTATGGCCTGGCATAGCTCATGTTGATTAGATTATGGCCATAACAATGAAGTCAGCTGAGAAACTGAATCTATTGGATGACCAGTTTATCCCATTAATAGATTTTTTTCTCCTCCCTAATAGCACAGGCATATTTCACAAATACATTTATAAGGCTCAGATTGTGTTTTCAGAGTGTTTTGAGTATTTTAGCTTTGGCCTATTATCAACTCTTTGAAGTAAGGTACAGAATAATTTATGGAGTGTTGAATTAATGGAGGGGTTCAACTTTCTTATCATCAGTATAATATTTTTAATTAGTCTTTAATTAAGACTATTCCAGGTTGTTGCCTGCCATGCATAAAATAAGTTATCTCAGAATAACTGAAATGACAATTTACTTTCACTTACTGCCAGTTGTTCTACTTTTTTGGAACAGGTCATGACATTCAAATGTACCCATTTTGTTTAATGTCTCATGTAAAGGTTGGACACACTTGGTTTAAATTGATGTTTAAATTAATGTTTAATTGATTTACTTAGTATTTGTAAAGTATGTTACCACAATCTGTACAGGGAACTGGGCTCTCCAAATTTTAATTCTGTTACTAGTTCATTCATTCATTCATTCATTCATTCATTATCTCCCGCTTTATCCTCTATTAGGGTCGCGGTGGGGTTCCCCATGCCCATTCAGGAGAGAACGTCTCGGGCGCTGGGCAGATAGACCCAGGACAGGGCGCCAATCCATCGCTGGGCGCACACTCACTCACACAGACACACACTATATGGAACAATTTTGAGAATTCACTTGACTTGATCCATGTTTTTGGACTGTGGGATGAAACCGGAGAACCCAGAGGAAACCCACGCAGACACGAGGAGAACATGGAAACTCGACCAAGATGGGGATTCGGGAACCCCTAGCGCTGAGAGGCAAACGTGCTAACCACTAAGCCACCGTCTAAATTTTACCTTCTGGAAAAAACCTAATTGTCCCTGACTACAAATAATGCAGAAAATGTCACTTTTAATATAATTTCTTTAACTGATATAAGTTATAAAAACTTTAGGGTAAAGTTGAATTTAAGCTACATACATTATTTATAAAACATAAAACAACATATTCATACTGTATAAACAACAACATGTAAACAACACTTTTACTGTTACACTGATGATGTCCAGCTTTACAGCTCCTCCGAATCAATCACCACAGCTCTCTACACCTGCCTGGCAAACTGCCTTACTGAAATGAAGTCATGGATGCAGGCCAACTTCTTAAATTGAACTGTGAAAAATCTGACATGATTATAATAGGTCCCAAATCACAAATTGCAACTAACTATCAATACACTCCACCTTAGAATTGAAAATCATACCCTGCTTCCATCATTAAACATTCATAATTTGGGTGTAATTTTTGATTGTAATCTCTCTTTCAAACTCTTTTGAATGTCAATCACATTACCAAAACCGCTTTTTTTTCATTTAAAAAACATTGCACATCTCTGTCATTTACTTACTTTCTCTGCTGCCGAAACTCTTATCCATGCATTTATCACATCAAGAATTAACTACTGCAATAGAATTTTGTATGGTATCTCCAAAAACGTCTCAAAGAAACTTCAGCATATTCATAACTCAGCTGCACGTCTTTTAACTCACACTTGTTCTCGTGATCACATTACTTCTGTCCTGCAAGAACTCCATTGGCTTCCTGTTCCCCAATCTATTAGGTATAAAATGATCTTAATCACTCACAACACTCTTCACAATCAGACCCCCCCTGACCTCTTGCATCTTCACACTCCAACATGTACCCTGCGCTCTTCTAATCTTCTGTCAGTCAGCATCCAAAGCAGCCAAGCACCAAACCTGGGGTGATAGAGCCGTTTCTGTTGTTCCCTCCTCACTTTGGAACGCTTTCCCTAAAACATTACGCGACACCTCCGATCTGTCTACTTTTAAATCACTTCTTAAAACCCATCTGTTTTGGATCGCTTTTCACCTCTAATTTAATCTGCTATTTTATATGTTTTTGCATTTTAATTGATTTTTTTTTAATTTTATAACTGCATTAATGTTTAATATGTCTTGCGTGTTTTAATGTTATACTGCTTTATTTGTTTTTGTAAAGCATCTTTAAGGTCCCTAAGAGCGATATATAAATAAAATGTATTTCTTTTTTATTATATAGAAACATATATATATATATATATATATATATATATATATATATATATATATATATATATATATATATATAGTGCATCCGGAAAGTATTCACAACAATTTTTTTACATTTTGTTACGTTACAGCCTTATTTTAAATTGTATTACCCCATTATGACCATGTGAAAAAAGTTTTCTTGACAGTTTTGAAAATGTATTAAAATTAAAAAACAAAGAAATCATATTTACATAAGTATTCACAGCCTTTGCTTAATACTTTGTAGAACCACCTTTGGCAGCAACTACAGCCTCAAGTCTTTTTGAATATGATGCCACAAGCTTAGCACACCTATCTTTAGGCAGTTTTGCCTATTCTTCTTTGCAGTACCTTTGAAGCTCCATCAGGTTGGATGGGAGACATCTGTGCACAGCTATTTTCAGATCTCTCCAGAGATGTTCAATTGGATTCAAGTCTGGGCTCTGGCTGGGCCACTCCAGAACATTCACTGAGTGGTCCTGCAGCCACTCCTTTGAGATCTTGGCTGTGTGCTTCAGGTCGTTGTCCTACTCAAAAATGAACCATCGCCTCAGCCTGAGGTCAAGAGCGCTCTGGAGCAAGTTTTCACCCAGGATGTCTCTGTACATTGCTGCATTCATCTTTCCCTCTATCCTAAATAGTCTGCCAGTTCCTGCTCCTGAAAAACATCCCCATAGCCTGATGCTGCCACAACCATGCTTGGCCTCATGATGAGCAGTGCCTGGTTTCCTCCAAACATGACGCCTGGCAATCACACCAAATAGTTTAATCTTTGTCTCATCAGACCAGAGAATTTTGTTTCTCATGGTCTGAGAGTCCTTCAGGTGCCTTTTGGCAAATTCCAAACGGCCTGATTTGTGCCGTTTAATAAGCTGTGGCTTTTGCCTGGCCACTCTACCATACAGGCCTGATTGGTGGATTGCTGCCGAGATGGTTGAAACTCTGCAAGGTTCTCCTCTCTCCACGGAGGAACGCTGGAGCTTTGACAGAGTAATCATCGGGTTCTTGGTCACCTCCCTGACCAAGGCCCTTCTCCCCCGATCGCTCAATTTAGACGGCTGGCCAGCTCTAGGAAGAGTCCTGGTGGTTCCAAACTTCTTCCATTTACGAATGATGGAGGCCATTGTGCTCATTGGGACCTTCAAAGCAGCAGAAATTTTTCTGTATCCTTCCCCAGATTTGTGCCTCAAGACAATTTTGTCTCGGAGGTCTACAGACAATTCCTTTGACTTCATGCTTAGTGTTTGCCCTCTGACATGCAGTCAACAGTGGGACCTTATATAGACAGGTGTGTGCCTTTCCAAATCATGTCCAATCAACTGGATTTACCACAGGTGGACTCCATTTAAGCTGTAGAAACATCTCAAGGATGATCAGTGGAAACAGGATGCACCTGAGCTCAATTTTGAGCTTCATGGCGAAGGCTGTGAATACTTATGTAAATGTGATTTCTTAGTTTTTTATTTTTAATAAATTTTCAAAAGTCTCAAGAAAACTTTTTTCACATGGTCATAATGGGGTATTTTGTGTAGATTTTTGAGGAAAGAGATTAATTTAATACAATTTGGAATAAGGCTGTAACGTAAGAAAATGTGGACAAAGTGAAGCGCTGTGAATATAATTATATATTATATATATATAATTTATTTTTATAAATCTTTACTGTTTTTTCCATTCCATTAACAAACAAAAGAATGTAATTTCAATCTAAAGTCAGTAGTCTAGCATACATGTATTACAAGATCCAATAACCAAGCTCCAGTCATAACATTATTACACATTATACTGTTATATAAGTAACAGATATTTCATCTCTGCAATTGCATAATTCATTCATTCATTCATTCATTATCTTCCGCTTATTCTGCTTACATTTATTAGGGGGAAAAAATGGAGGGGGGGTCCACATGCCTATCCATGGGAGAAGATTTCGGGTGCTTGGCAGATACACTCAGGACAGGGCACCAATCTATTGCTGGGCGTACTCACTCACACAGATACATACTACATGAGGCAATTTAGAGCTTAATTAGTATGATTAGAGATTAATAGTGTTGTACCCTCATATCTCCCGATGCCTTTTCACTGTGTTAAAGGACTTATAATTAATTGAAGTCAATAATATAAAGGTTTTGACCTTGAATCCACGGACAAAAGAAGAACATGGAAACTTCATCCAGATTTGGATTAGAATCTATTAAATAATATAATTAAAATGTTTTTCTTTGTTGTATTGGTAAATTGTAAAAAAAAAAAAAAAAAAAAAAAAAAAAGTAAAGTAGATTAAATTACCATTACCATTACTATGTAAAACTAATGCTTGAATTTCAATTATAATGTTGTTTCTAGAAAATTTATCTTAATACTTTATTAAACATGTGTTGGGCAGAACTAAGTTTATGCTTGTTAAAGCTAGAGTTACTCTTCCTACAAACTAGTACTTCAGACCGGTAGTAAAACAGCAAGATGAGCAACACAGGACATTCCACAAGTTTATCGAGTACATTTGCACTGCATGACTCAGACACATACATGCACAGTCACGCAGGCACACACATAAAGACAAACTCACACACACACACACACACACACACACACACACACACACACACACACACTTTTGGCACAAAAGTAACAAGCAACAATAATCAATTGCAATTTAAGTTATGTCATCAGTGAAATCAATAGACTCTTATAAGCAAACAAGAAAGGACATCTGATTTGTCTATCTGTTTAGAATAAATAAACTAAAGATGTAGCAATATACTGTACATGATCATTTCTCTTGAATTTTAATTTAGTTACTCAATTAAAGTACAAAAAGTAAAAGTTGAATGTAAAAGTTCTGTAGCTTTTAGATATGGACCACAATTAAGAGAGATTAAACTTGGCTGGTAAGTATGTATATATTTCTAGTAAAATAAGATATAAAATTGCTTTGTTAAATTAATTCTTATCAAGTGCCATCTACGTATTTTAAATCCAATTAGATACATTAATAGCCAATGTGTGTGAGAGTGTTTTTCTGTATGTGTAGGTTTTGGGGACATCAGCTGGCCTGTTAATGTGTGTTATTGGGTCTGGGCTTTTGTGAAAGACTCAAGTGTTATTGTATTTCTGTGTGTGTTAGAGCATGTGTCTTTGTGGGTCTGTCGGGGTGTGTGTCTGAGACACAATAGTGGTAATTATGTCAGTTCAGGGGGTGTGAGTAGGAGGGGCAGCAGTCAAATAATAATAGAATCAAAGGCCTTTGTGTATGTAAAGAAGGGGGCAGGGCTGTGTCAGCTGTTATTGAGTACTTATCACTAAAGGACCAAAGAACACACACTCAAAACATCTTTTCAAAAAGAATCTACAGCACATAAACGAACTGCAGACATCCAACCTTAAACAACAAAAACATTGCAGTTGTGGGGGGATTTCCCCATGCCCATCCAGGGGAAAACGTTTCGAGTGCTGGGCATATACACCCAGGACAGGACACCAATTTATCACTGGGCACACACTCACTCACACAGACACACACACAGACACACTCTATATTGGGCAAATTTGAGATTTTAATTGACCTTGATCATTGCTCTTGGACTGTTGGAGGCAGCCGGAGAACCCGGAGGAAACCCACGCATTCACAGGGAGAACATGGAAACTCCACCCGGGTTGGGATTCAAACCGGGAATCCTTTTAGCTTCAGTGCAAGTACAAGTTTATACATGGTTATACTTTCCTTTTTTGCCATATTGAATACTTTTATTCAAATTAAATTTGAATAAAATTTGAAAAAATTCAAATTAATTTACTTCCATTACAGTTCATGGTCCTTGTAGGTGGTTTTAAAGCATGTGTACTAATTGTATCATAGAACAAGTATTTTATCTTTAGCTTTTTAGCTTAACTGGAGCTATTCTGTCGAAACATGTACAAAAAGTGCTCAGCTGTACTATAGAGATCTTCTGGTCGTAATGTATATATATATACTGTGTGTGTATATATATATATATATATATATATACTCATTAAGCCACAAATAATTATGTATGTTTTCAGTATGAGTTGCACAAACAGTGGAGGATCAAGGATGGAAAAAGCTAATATAAATATGTCTGGTGGGTTTTTTTATAATGAATTCATTCTCATTTAAAGATGAGTACGAGACACAAGAGTATACAAGAGTTCAAGTACAAATGAGTTTTATCTCGTACTTAGTAGTATTAATTAGTAAGTGCTATTTCTACATTTTCCTTATAGCAAATAACCATTACACTTTAAAAATAACTATAACCAGTTAAAAAGTATTTATTTATTGCAATGTATTCATTTGTCCTAAGTTAGGTTTCTGCGAGACAGAGGGCATTAATGGAATTATCAATAATCATTAATTCAGTAAGGCAAGATTCATACAATGGACATACATTCAAACATAACATTAAAAACACTGTAATCTATGATTATTAGTTTAAGTGTGGACACATAAATTTTGACTTGGATTGCATAAACAGTTGCATAAGACTATGTATGAATGTAAGTAAAAACAAAACTGAATTGATAATTAGATTGAATTTTCCAAAAACAGGTACAAAGAAAAGGTAAAAAAAGTTTCTATTGGCAGTGTAATTGCATTTCGGAGATAAAATGAAAACAGATTTTTGTGCGCAAATCACATTTAAGAAATAAGTGGCAACATTAGTATGGACATCTAAGAAATGCATTTTAAATCCTTTTTTTAACATATCACAATGTTTGTAATGAATTATCATGACTGAATGTAAATAGAGCATTCATTAAAGGTTCCATTTTTGTAAGCAAAGACAGATCCACTTTGGTAAACTTTGTAAAAGAATTGTCATACATTTCAAAATGACCACTCTATTAGTGCATACTTAGAAATCCTTAGAAATATAAGTTCATGTACGCCAAGGCTGCAATAGCACTACGTAAAAAAACAACAGCTTAAATAAAAATGGATACATTAGCTCAAGAGTAATTTGGAAATTTGTCACTAAACACAGTATGTCATTGGATCACAAATTATCGAAAACTATTTCTGGAGAATGTGGTAACTCTCATTCTGCAGTACTGGTCTAGTGGGCTTGTCAGTTGTATTTGATATTAAAAGAACTAATGTTCAATAAGTATTGCAAAAGTAATTTTTTTTTTTTTAAGTACAAGAAAGGGGTGGGAGGGTTTTGTGGTTGACTGAAACAAGGCCAAACCCTAAATGGAGAGAAGTCCCATGGGTTCCTACCCAGCAAATAGCCATCTGCACATGCTGGACCCATCACCAAAGAACCTCTTGTCAGTTGAGTCATCTTCAAATGACCAAGTTCAAGTTCAAGTAATTTATTTACATAGCGCTTTTTACAATAGTACATTGACACCAAGCATCTTTACAGTTTTATAAGCCTTTGAACCCCAAAAGAGCAAGCCAAAGCAACAGTGGCAAGAAAAAACTCCCTGTTGTGTTATTTTAAGGAAGAAACCTTTACAGGACCAAGACTCAGTGGGGACTCATCCTCCTTGAGCAGCAGGGCAGCATCAACAGTCATGTACAGATTGTGTGATGATCAGGTGTCCGTATTTTAACAATTGGAAAACTATATTATAACTATAACTATATAAGTCAATTGAGGGCGTCCTGCGGGACTGCCAGTCCAATAAAAATCCAGGTTCTACTGAGTAATTGTTGTAGCCGCAGTGCTTCAGCAGAGCCATAGATAAAGGGCTGACAACACCTCCAGGAAATTAGTACACTATCAGTACACTAGCGGTTTGTGATTTCCAGGCCTTTCCTATTATCCTCAGTTTTGTCCAGATGTGGTTCAGTGTCCTGCATTCTTACTGCATGACGTGCCTGTGAACTGTACGAGTACAGAGATAGCTTTATTTACTGCATTAAACACAAACTACTGGATGGACTATTTGCTATCACACCAGACTTTTTTAGGCCCCTTCTCAAACAGCTGCACACAGACCACAAACCAAACCACTGGAAGGTGTGGCAATCACCTTTAATTTCTATTGCCCTTGAATATGCCTCCACCCCACCCCCTAAGGTTCATTCATTACTCTAATTCTCTGCTAAACACATACACACACAAAATATTTAGGGCTGTGGTGAAGTCAAATGTTAGATAAGAGAAGAGAGTAATTTAGTAAACATAAACTTTAGAACGATCTATCAATTACAATTTATTTAATAGTGTAGTATATTAAATGTATATTAGTCAAATCTCTAATGATTTAAAATTCATGTTACAGTGCATATATTTAACATATGCATTTTTTTCCAAAAAATCTCTCTCAGTCATCCTCTCTCTCTCTCTCTCTCTCTCTCTCTCTCTC
>JAFMOD010001272.1:197027-213888 GCA_019802435.1 Corydoras maculifer | reverse complement strand
TATATATATATATATATATATATATATATATATATATATATATATATATATATATATATATATATATATATATAGCCAGTAATTGACCTAATTGATCTAAAGCCAGCAAGGATCAAATACTAAAGAACTTTATTCCATCCATTCCTTCTGGTTTTTCCTCTAATACGGTCGTGGGGGGGTTCCCAAAGCCCATCCAGGGAAGAACGTTTCGGGTTCTGGACAGATACACCCAGGACAGGGCGCCAAAAGAACTTTATTCATGAAAACAAAATAAACATGTACACAGCAAGGAGGATAAAGGCATTGAAAAAATGAAAATAAACAATATTTACACAAACTAGGAAAAAACATGTCATAATTATGACACAAGTTAAAGACCAGAGCTTATACAACAAGCTGAATGCAAAGCATTGGAGAAAAAAACAGGTGAGTCATATTGATAATGACAAACGAATTAAACTGGTGCCAGAAAGTTAACGTAACCAAGCAGACAAATGGGAATCACAAGTAATAGGAATGAAATTGTCCAATGGTCCACAGAATGTGGTTGTGATGCTGTGTTCAGAGATGATGCTGAATTGGGTACACCCTCTGGAGTACTGTTGAGGATGCCCTCTGAACCACACCCCAGTAGCTTTAGTACATTTAGACCACAAACATAAACAAAAAAAGAAACAAACACAAACAGGTTTATTCTTTGCGCTGTTTGTGCTTGCAGGCTTCAACAGTGCACTCTTGGTTTGAACTCTCTGCACACACTCTCAGAGGAGCACATAGTGAAGATGATTTGGAATGGTGCTCAGCACCAGAAGACTCACTCAAAGACTTAAAAGAACAAAATATGCTTTTCAAGCCAAAGTTAGATTCACTGTGAGCAAAAGGAATCAGATTCAACATTTAAAATCTACAGTATTTAAAAATAATGATATTTTTCTTAGCCGACATAAAGATGTTTTTTTTTCCAAACAAAAGGGTTTGAACTTAATAGTAGTTATGTTGGCCAAAAAAACTGACTAATAGAGCCTACAGGAGCATTGCACTACAAGCAGAATTACCTTTAAGCATTGACGCACTTCTTGCCACATATCATGCGTCAATGTCACTTTTAAAGCATGCATCGGCCAGCATCCTTGAGTTGGCCAGTCACACATGCTTTCTTAAGCATTACAGTGTCAGCATGTTCAAGAAATCCTCGGTGGCCAATTCTTCTTGCACTTCTAGCATGAACTAGGTGTAAGCTTACTGTGTAAACGAGCTAAGCTTTGCTCTTAAAGGGGTAGTCATTGTTCATCTACTTACCCCAAAGTGCCATTAAGATATCTAATAGATCCTTCAATGCATCTCTCTCCAATGTCAGTTTGAGTTGCACATATTTGCAGAACTCATTGATAAAGCACATTGCCCCTCTACAAGTATCTATTAAAAGCTGACCAGCTCAAACTCTGGCAACTCAAAGAGATAATTAATAATAGAAATTATTAATTACAAATATATTTATTGGATTACTTCTATAGTGTTTTGATCCTCTCTTTTATCACAAATATCTATCCATCCATTGTCTTACGCTTTATCCTCTATCAGGGTCGCGGTGGGGCTCCCCATGCCCATCCAGGGGAGAACGTCTTGGGCGCTGGGCAGATAGACCCAGGACAGGGCGCCAATCTATCGCTGGGCACACACTCACTCACATAGACATGCACACAAACACACTCTATATGGGGTAATTTATGTTTTTGGACTATGGGAGGAAACCAGAGAACACGGAAGAAACCCAGAGGACATGGAAACTCCACCAGATTGGGATTCGAACCGGGAATCATAAGTTGGACTTTTTCTTTAAACAACACAACAGTGTAGACCTGTTTCCACACAAATCCTTACTAAGAGAAGATTAATAATAAAAATGATAATTATAATAAACTGTAATTTTGTGGGGCGGCACGGTGGCTTAGTGGTTAGCATGTTCACCTTTCAGCTGTAGGGATTCCCGGTTCGAATCCCAATCTGGGTGGAGTTTCCATGGTTTCCCGGTTTCCTCCCACTGTCCAAAAACATGAATCAAGTCAGTTGAATTCTCCAAATTGCCCCATATAGAGTGTGTATGTGTGCGTGTCTGTGTGAGTGAGTGTGTGCCCAGCGATAGATTGGCGCCCTGTCCTGGGTGTATCTGCCCAGCGCCAGACACGTTCTCCTTTGCATGGGCATGGGGAACCCCCCCGCGACCCTAATATAGGATAAAGAGGAAGATAATGGATGGATGGATGTAATTTTGTGTCCTGCTGGCGAACTGCAGGTTTGGAACAACAGGCCACAAGTGTATTTTTCTTGAGTAACACCATGTATGCCACTGTGCTTACACATAAAATTTCTGTAATATTTATACTTTGAAAGATGTTGGCTTTTGTACCCCTTTTTTAATTATAGTATGCATTTATTATGGTAACATTATCCAGCCATCCATCCATTAATTTAATCCTTTACTAGGGTGTGGCGGGGTTGGGCAAGTCCCTATGCCCATTAATGGGAGAACATGGAAACTCCATCCAGATCAGGATTCAAACCTGGATCCCCAGCACAGAGAGGCAAATGAGCTAACCACTAAGCCACTGTGCCTTATATATAATGTATGGTGCTTATCAAAGTACTTTAACATACATGTGTCACAATCAATTTCAATAATGTGTCATATCATCTGTTCTAATGTAGAGCTATTATGTCAAACGCACTTGAGTCTGGTTTCCAGGTGATCAAATACCTTTAATAAAATTATATTTCTCTTATCCTTCTAGTAGTACATTATGTGCAAGTGCATGTAACCATTCTGATAGATGCAGCCTATGAGTTCTGCCAGATCCCTGTGTAATCCCTCAGATAAATTACAAGCTCTTCTCCTCCTACTTCTCCTCCTTCCTTTTGCACACATGCTCCCCTCTTCCAGCTGCAATTGGATTTGGATAAAGACGGCTTTTCCCTTTCTCTTCTATTCTTTCTTAATTTGGCTAAACACTGCCTTGCCTGGAGAGATTAAAGCCAGCAGTGGAAAGAATCGCATTTGGAAAATGTTCTTACTAATCCACAATCAACCCCCACACCCACACCCTCTATTTCTCTTTTATTCCTTTGCATGCTTTAATGCTTGGATGAAAATGGAGAAGAGATGTCTAGAATGTAATCCTCTTGTGATGTTGATATAGACAAAATAAAAAATGGAGCACCTTCACCATGTTTGTGTTGGATACACATATTAGGTTTTGTTACTGAGCAAGTAGAACTAATTCACATAATAAAAAAACATGCTGTTCAAAGAATTGATCACAAATATTTCAGATTTTACATGAAAAAATATAAATTCACCTTTTAAACTTGACCTGAAAGACCTCTTATTAGGCATATATTAAAAAACCTTATAAACATAAACTTCATCATTAATGGCTTATTACAGACCTTTACAAACTTTGCATTTGTTTCTAAAAACTTTAAAAAATATTTTATTTTATCAATTTAAACATTCATCTTAGATTTAACATTATTCTCATAAACTATTTCAATCAGATGTTAGACCCCACCATAGAAGTGAAATTGTATTAATTAAATTTTCAATTGAATTGAGATTGTATTAATTGGAATTTGAATGATTATTTGAGGTCTTTGAACAGCGGAGGTGTCTTCTGTCTGATTATGTTGATCCTCTGCAAAGTATTTGACATTGTAAATTGTTCCATATTCCTTGATAGATTAGAGAATATGTCAGTTGTATGTTTCAGACATACAACATTATGATTTAAAACTTGATATTGTTCACAGCGGTAACAGGTTTGACCCCATGAATGAGATTAAACTGTTTCAGATAAAATGTTGGACACAAAATCACAATATATAAATTTAAAAGCAATTTCAAAGTTAGATGATCCTGTGATCATTTTAAAATGAAAATTATGTTTTATTTTATTAAGTTTTTCTTAACAATTATTTTGCTAATATTACAAGGAGGCGGCATGGTGGCTTAGTGGTTAGCACGTTCGCCTCTCAGCACTAGGGATTCCCGGTTCGAATCCCCATCTGGGTGGAGTTTCCATGTTCTCCCCGTGTCTGCGTGGGTTTCCTCCGGGTTCTCCGGTTTCCTCCCACAGTCCAAAAACATGAAACAAGTTAATTGAATTCTCAAAATTGTCCCATATAGAGTGTGTCTGTGTGAGTGAGTGTGTGCCCAGCGATGGATTGGCGCCCTGTCCTGGGTCTATCTGCCCAGCGCCAGACACGTTCTCCTCTGCATGGGCATGGGGAACCCCCCCGCGACCCTAATAGAGGACTAAGCGGGAGATAATGAATAAATGAACGATATTACAAGGATTACATATTTTGTATAATATTGTTATAATAAGAACTATTATGTATATCTGTAAGTATTGCTGATGATTAATTGATGGAGTAAATTTACTGTATATTATTCACTCTTGTCAACTCTTAGTTGTAATGTACTGCATGATAGATTCCCTGAAGTTTTGTTTTGCTGTCCCATCTGAAAGATGTACTATAAGTATCACACAGCAGATTTGTTATAACGGAATTGTTATAACTGAAAAAATGTTCCATTTTTATTTTTGGAATGGGTAGAGCAGGCAAAAATTAGGACAACCATGAAGGATTGAGAAATTTAGAAGAAGTTAATAAAAGTTTGATTTCTATTATTTGCCAACAGTTTTGGCTTTGTTGGTTTTGTATTACTTGTTCCTAAAAATCCTTACAGATGTATTTTAAAGGTTTTAGGAGCATTTCCATGTACATAACATTCTTAGGACATTTAATCTAGGATATTTGTTACAGCACATGATATGGGCTAGATGTTGCATGTTTTTCAATTCTTTAGTTTAGTACAGATTCAGTTCAATTACATTTGTATTTAGAAGTTAATGTATTTTACCTATATCTCTTTGACTTCCCATAGTTGGTTTTCTGTTTTTTACTACCAGTTTAATGTTAATTACCTGGCCACAATTAACTGCTATATTCCACAGTTCAGACCAATGTCCATGTGTGTTTTATAATAACACTTTTGTGTTAAATAGCTTTTAGATGGATGCATAATGTAATAGTGTGCATGTGTCTTTGAGGATGTGTGGCATTTTTGTGGTTTTGTCTGTGAAAGTAGGTTGTTGTTGGGAAGGGTGAATAATTAAAGGCAGTAGGCCACAGAGGGTCTTTAACGCAAAACACTGTAAGAGATACCAATCAATAATGCAACTGGAGTCGATGATACAGATATGAACATATTGCACACACACACACACACACACACACATTTGCTACATTTGGATAAACTTGACAGAACCACATAAAGCCCTGGACTTTTGAGATCTTTAAACTGATCTATAAATTGAAATATATGTTATTGGAAAAAGGCATTACTCCTGTATGTGGCCCACATAGTTGTCAACCCAAGCAGTTAGTCTCAGACAGTTATTGTCTGGTAGTGTGTGTGTGTGTGTGTGTGTGAGAGTGTGTGTGTGTGTGTGTGTGTGTGTGTATTCGTTTGTGTGTCAGTGTCATGCCACAATGTACAATGTGTGCCTCCAGACTGGGTAATGGGGGTATCTGTCAGCTCACTTAATGCAGCTAATGTGTTCTAGAGCTTGGAGACATAAATCCAACCCATCACTCTATAACACACAATGTACATCAAGCCCACAAACATGGGCAAACACACATGTGCACATCTACCCACACATGCATACCACCCACCCACCAAACACACACACACACACACACACACACACACACACACGTGCCTGCGCAAACAGTGCGTCTTTCTTTACCAGTCTGTCACTACACTGTCATAGTCTTTCCTACGCTCCCTGCTGCACTTGCCATGGCAATTGCTCTCATTTTTTTTTATTGTTTTATAGTTAAATTTTTAACTTCAGTATCGTAGTATGTTTTGTAAACATCGATCTATATACATATATGATGTTATTTTACACTAAAAATCCACAAATTTGTTATCTAAAAAATAGTAAGATTATGTCTTAGGTATTTACTACCAAAATCAATACGAAAAACCTTCTCACTTACAAGAAAAACTAAAAACATTTGAGTCTAGGCCTTACTACTGGCCACAGTGCAATATCGTTCTTTACTCATACAAGCTCAAAGCACCTTATTTTTCCATTATAATTTTAGCTTTCTAATTTCTTCTTTTCCTCAGTTGTCCGCCACAGGACCACCGCAAAGCTGATATTATTAGGATGATAGGTAATGCTAAGCACTGCAGTGAATGTGATATGATGGTGGTGTGTCAGTGTGTTTGCTTTGGTATGAGTTGATTAGACACAACAGTGCTACTAGTCTAGTATTTAACACCTCGGTGATACTGTTGCACAGAATAAAAGGCACTAACCAAAATTGTCTAGCCACTAGTATGATATAAGTAGAATACTTTTGAGCATTGATGAAGGACTAAAGGACGCCCAACATAGACTGTGCAACTAAAATTGAGCTACTGTCACTGATCTTATGTAAACAAAGGTTGACTTTGAGTTTATAAAGCGTATAAAAACTCTGTCAGCATGTTGTATCTAAACCAAATGTGCCTTTCCTACAAATCATTCCCTACCTGAATATACAAGATCTGTGGTGGTCCCAAAGGGGTTGTGAGCATTAGAGAACAGAGTAAAGAGGACTAAAATATTTGCAAGACAAACTACTATATAATAAGTGTAATAAAATGGACATAGTAAGAAGGTCAAATTTTAGGTGAGAAATATTTTGTGTGTTTAGTTTGCATGTTCTCCTAGTGTCTGTGTTGTTTGACTTCAGGTGTTTCTCTGGCTCTTGCCTACTTAATACTGGGTTAGGCTTCAGCTTCCTCCTGACCCCAATAAGGATAAGAAGCTTAGAAAATGAGTTATTGGCTTGTATCAAGCGATTTTCAATCCATATATGACAAAGCTTTCAACAAAGAAATGCAAATATTTTGTGTGTAAATAAATTATAACTTTACTTTTTTTACTATTTTATTTTAGATAAAGCATCCTAATTCAAACATCTTGAGAAAACCTAAAGTTATTATTATTATTATTATTATTATTATTATTATTATTATTATTATTATTATTATTATTATTATGCCCAGCGATAGATTGGCACTCTGTCCTGGGTGTATCTGTCCAGCGCCCAAAACGTTTTCCCCTGGATGGGCATGGGGACAACCCAGGTACAAGATACAGCAGAAGATAATGGATAAGCGGAAGATAATGGGTGGATGGATTATTATTATTATCAGCAACAACATCAATAATAATATAGATGCCCTAGTCCCTGATGAGCCTGTGATGCAAAAACTAATAATTTCTCTCTTACAAAACAGCCATCTGTCTACTGTACATTATGGCTAAAAATGAACCTTTCGAAAGGGCAATGATCTCAAACATACAAAAACATACACAAGGGAATATCTAAAAAATGTCTAAAAATAGGACCACACAGATTGTATATGAGGGAGGGGAAATCTTGTATAGCTGAAAAGCTTCCATGAAATATTAAGCAAATATTACTCCCAGGCGATGTCTAAGACTGATATATATTTAGAGAACATGCCTACAAAAAGATATTCCTACAAACAGAAACCATTATTATTTATTGAAGCCAGAGAGGTATGCCACTTTCTTCACAGAAAAAATAAATTACTTATATTTTTTAATATATTTACATTTAAATAATGTACTAAATTACAGCTTTAGATTTGTGAAACAAGGACTGGACCCTTCTTATTACATATTAGGATTTTTTTTTTTTTACAAAAAAAAATGAAATGTATTATAACATATTTAGTTAAATTTCAACCACAAAATTATGTAAGCACATGGAATACAAGCCTGATAACTGTGCACATAGAAAAGAAACTGTAGGTGTGGGGGAAGGAGGTCTCTGATTATGCTGATTTAGAGCTATGTTAATGTGGTTCATTTCAATGGAATCAGATGCACTGTCTTGATTACCACACGCGTGTGCATAACACACACACACACACACACACACACACACACACACACACACACACACACACACACACACAGACGCACACACACACACACACACACACACACAGAAAGGAAAAGAGAGAGAGAGCGGGGACTAGATCGTCTGTCTGATGGGATTGTTTGTATATGTGTGTGTGTATCGGGAGAGAAAAGGGAACACACATTAGCCATGCCCCAGCAGATGTCATCAGACACAGGGGGTATGGCTCATAAATTATGAAGCTGCCCTTTTCTTCTTTATCCTCCCAATTCATCCTCTTCTATCTTACTTTCACTCCTCCATCTCTTATTTTCAACACCTTGTGTTACTTACTTCTTTATTGAATATGAATATGTTATCACTGCATTAGTTTTTGCATCAGTTTGATGTTGAACAAAGCTGTTTTACAAATTTAATGATAAAGAATTAAACACTAACTGTTCTGTTGCAGTGGTATTTGCTACCTTTCAATTTGAATCACAAGAGATTGTTTTTATAATGCCACCTTTTTCCTTGCCTATTTTTAACTTCTGCTTTGATGGACACATAATACCTACTCCAAGTCTGCGAGTGGCCCCACCTGATCATTGTCTTTCAACTTCCCTTAAAAAAATTGTTCCGTAAAATACAGAATCGACCTTTGTTTGAATAAATGTTGCGTCCTGTATCAAAACAATACGGGATGCAATTCCATTCTGCTTTTCCAAACAATGGCACTTCTCACAAAACCTGTGCCTTTTAATAAATACATGATACATAAATACATCCACCATATCCTTACAGCGTAAATGCTTACAGTAATTCATACCCTACATATATATATATATATATATATATATATATATATATATATATATATATATATATATATATATATATATTGTACAATCTATTGTATTGTGATCTTGGGGAATTCTTAACTATGTAAAATAATCATATAATTCAAACATCTTATATATACTTTCTGGTAAAAGTTAATGTAAACATAATGCTTGCAGGTTTGTTTTACTTCAAAAGCTAACCACTTCCATTTGTGTTCTGTTAAATTATAGTTATTACGACATAAATATACATTTATTATGTCTAGCATTATCATTAAACTTACAATTTGAAAACATGATTTGACTGCAGGGTTATCAATCCTTCTATTATAAAATGTTGTACAATTCAACAATTGACCTTTCCTACCATAAATTCAGTCAAGTTTTTTGAGGTCCACAAACAAACAGAGCATACCCTTTTTATTACAATTTTTAAAATCAAAAAATAATGGTGCCCAGCGATGGATTGGCGCCCTGTCCTGGGTCTATCTGCCCAGCGCCCGAGACGTTCTCCCCTGGATGGGCATGGGGAACCCCACCGCGACCCTAATAGAGGATAAAGCAGGAGATAATGAATGAATGAATAAAAATAATGAAAGGTAATGGTTGTGAGGAGATCATATGTCTCACAATGATCAAAATGTTATGAACTGCACTTTTAGAAAGTAAAATGACAATATTGCATTAAAAACAACAAAATGATGAAAAAACTGTGAAAACTTGAAGCCAACTGTTAACTATAGTGTTTTGCAGCTTATGTAACAGCCAGTGTCAGAAGTCATACTAATTAAGTCATTGGTGTAGTGAGTGGCTTTGTTGCCTGATAGGCAGAGGCCATAACTTTATTGTATGGGTGGTTAGCCAGTCTTTCCTGAGTTTGAATGTTTCCCATGTGTCCGCATGTGTTTATTTATTTATATTAATATATATTCCATACATTAATACCCATATTTTTGCATTATTCAATGTGTTTATCTGCTGGACTATTTAAACAGATTGTTTAGACAGATTGGTTTTTTTTTTCTTGCATTTCAGTTTCTATTTTTCCCCATCCCCCTATTTTTCCTTTGCTGTTTACATATCATAGTGACATTGGGTAAATTGGGGCAGAGCATGGGGCACTGATGCAGAAGAGACAGTGGTGCAGTGACAGTTCTAGCACAGTGACACTTTTCTTCTCACTACTTTTTTTGCTCCTTCTGTTTTCCCCGCACTGCAAGATCTGTCTTATTACATTATATTTTTGTTTATTTTGTTTTGCTACATTACACTAAGTTAATAGAAAACAGGCGAAAGTTAAATGAAAAGATAGGTATCAAGTAATTAGAAGGTATTAATATTTAATAGTAATAACATACAAAATAATTGTTTAATTGATTTAGTAAAATGTGTGCTACACACATACACATGTATATTGTAGCAATTTAATGTATAAGTGCAGAATGCCAATCTCTCCTGGAAGAAGCTTTGCATTGATTAGTGTGGGAATTGTCTGTGTGTGCATGTTTGCATGTATGTGTGTTTTCTTAAAAGAGAAGAATGGCTAATACTTAAGATTGTTTAAATTATATTACATTTAAGTCCAGAAGAAGGATTTGTTCCACATGTGTGAAATAGATTTGTCTTTGTCTGAGGTCTGCATTATTCTGTTCACAAATTGCAGAATAATTTAATGCTTTATATTGTTTCACTTTTTTGCATTCACATTTAGTTATTCAGCAAGTGCTTTATTCAAAATAACTTACAAGTAAGAGAAAAACACAAGTTTGTAAGTTAAAGAGTCTGAGCTGTAACCAGTAGCAACCATCTGAAATATTATTAATGTTCATTTGAAGATGTGGTTTTAATGTCAAATTTTTTTTGCAGAACAAATGTGCCTTGAGTTGTTTCTTGAAAGTGCTAAATGTCTCAGCATTATGGACAGAGTAAGAAAGATCATTCAACCATTTAGCACTAGTCAGCAGTTTTTGCTTTCCAACAGTCTATTTTACCTTTAAAACTTGATTTTACCTTTGAAAAAAAGAATATGCGTAAGAGAAAGCAGATTTAGCAGTGAAGTGACTTCTTCACATAGACTCTCTTAAAAAATCTCCTACAAAACTAGAAACTTGGATTTACACATCTAGGTAACTATTTTGTTTTTCCAGAGTTTATGGTAATAATACTCCTGGGAAACTGTTTCTTCTTATTTTTACCTGGGTGTACCTTGATAGAACTTTTTCCTGGGTCTTCAACTTTTATGTGTTTTCAACTTTTATGCAATTTCAATTTGCAACTAGTAGGAGAGTACATTTCAAAGATGGGACAGCTTTCGAAACTCCATGTGCAGTAGAAGATTTTTGATAGACCCTGGGCTCCACATTTTTTCTATAGTTGGCAGCCCTTCTGCTATCCACAGAAGGGCCACAAATGTTCAGTGTCACACCTGAAGACAATGCCTAACCAACCTGGCCACAGCTAGAACTCCCACTTTTTATTCAAGTCGAGAGAACATGGAAGGCAGCTATCCAAACTGCCAGTTGAATATTTCTTTAGTGCTAAAGTAAAATGCAAACCAGCAAAAAAGGAAAGAAATGGCCAATGCCATTGAACACAAAGAAGACTGCTATTAATTCACAACCATCATCCACCTAGCAGGTGTTTGCTCTGTCTGCATTTATACACCACAAACTCAAAAAAAGGTGAGGGATTGAACATAGAACTCACACTTGTCAAGACTGACATACAGCTGAGGCTCTGTGTGCAGCTGAAATACTGTCTTGACATGTTCCATATGCTTACTGTACTCCTTGCTAAAGACAAGCATATCTTTCAGATTAAAGATAAACTGTTGAGGACCATATTTGGCATGGTGACTAGGTTGTGGGCCTTGCACATGTCCAGTTCATAAAAGTGGTTATCTCTGCAGAGATTCAAAAGTGGTCATCAGGGTTGGGGGATCCTTAAGGGATTCTTAATGGTGTGCCATCCATTCATTCATTCATTATCTCCCGCTTTATCCTCAATTAGGGTCGCGGTGGGGTTCCCCATGCCAATCCAGGGGAGAACGTTTCGGGCGCTGGGCAGATAGACCCATGACAGGGCGCCAATCCATCGCTGGGCACACACTCACTCACACAAACACACACACACACACTATATGGGGCAATTTTGAGAATTCAACTGACTTGATCCATGTTTTTGGACTGTGGAAGGAAATCGGAGAACCCGGGGGCAACCCACACGGGGAGAACATGGAAACTCCACCCAGATAGGGATTCGAATCGGGAATCCCTAGCGCTGAGAGGCAAACGTGCTAACCACTAAGCCACTGTGCCGCCTGGTATGCCATCAATTCAGATATTTGTTTGTAATGATGGAGCCATTAATGGAACATCTTTTATGCCTTTTTATGACATACCAGTTTCGTAAATTATACAATATTAAAAAACTTGATTATTGTAAACTTTATATTTACAAAATGCAATTAGTCAGCAAATACTAGAAATGTTTTTGTTATACATCAAACAATTAAGTTAAAAAGAAAAAACAAAATCACATTTTTTTTTTTATTTATTTCTCTTTTTGCATGTACAAAAGACCTTTTCAGAAATGCACTTTCCATTTTATTGATGAATTTATCTTACTGGAAAAAAATTAATGTGTCATAACATTTTCTATGTATGAGTTTTAATATTTTTTAGATACCATGAAGAAATATTTTAAGAATATAATTACAGACAGACAACAAACAAAAAAGATCAGCATGACAAACTTTTTCTGTGGCTGTTCGTGTTTATTTTACAGTTATATCAATTAAATTTCCAATAAATCCGATTTTTTTAAATGTGTGTAAGTGTAAGCTTACTGGATAAAGTAATGTGCCACAGGCAGAGAAAAAACACAATGTTGTAACATAAACACACATACACAATTTTTTCCTTCATCCCCTTACTATTTTTTTGAATTGGCTACATGTACTTCTGCTTCCTCCTATTTTTTGTTCCTCTCCTTTTTTTCACTTCCACCCCCTTTCTCTCTGCTCCACCTGTGCTTTGAATATTTATAGATAGTCTTATTAGGGTGACTGTGGTTGGGGAAAGCCTTTAACCACTGAAGCGAGTGTAAAATGAAAAAAAGTAGAGACAGTGAGAATTTTGTCTTTACTCCTGGTTACACCCACACTCATTTTTCCATTTTATTTTACCTGTACTTTTCAGTCATTCTTCTGGTGTTGTTGACTGCAAATATTGGCATGTCATTTTCACATAGTGGAAGACAAAAAAGAAGGGCAGCAGCTGGCAATGGATGGGGAAGCATGCTTTTTTAATGAGCACATTAGACCCCTACAAATCCACTCTCATTCAACCACTGCACTGTATGACAAAGACAAAAGACAGTAAGACAAAAAGATGAAAGAATAGTAGATTAGAATAGTAAAAATTATTCAAGAGCAGAAAAAGGAAAGAATAACAAGGATTAAAAAGGAGAGAAATAAGCGGTAAAATAATATTAAATAAGTGGTCAAATAATGCAATGAACGTAAGCAAGAAGTTAATATCTCCAGCCTGGATAGATAAATAGATCTTATTTACATCTGATATTAACAAGCAGCCTTGGGGATTGAGCTTGAGCTCAAGTACAAGTGTGTATGGAGTTATATTAGATTTTGAAATATACTGTGAATTGAATATTTATTATAAGTGGACTGTAACATTTGCAGAGAAGTGGACCGTAACATTTGCAGAGGTGTGTATAAGTTTTAAACTGTCTGTTTACAATGGTACATTATGGATGTAAATAAAAAAGAACCTGAAACTTGTTTCTGAATAAGTCATACTTTTCAGTGGGTTTAGTTGCTTTAAAAAGCAGCAGATTATTTTAGTGTACGTTGAAAAAGAGGAAAAGCTCTGCCAAACAAGCGCTGTGCATAAAACATGAAAAAACATATCTAAAACATAGGAAGAAAGGTTTTTAAATCTTTATTTAAATGGTACTATTGCTGTATTTTTATACTTTACTCACTTTTGCACATTTTAAAATGGAATCCTGATACACCTTAAATTAGATGTAACTAAAATTCCTTTTCTCTTCACCGTAGTTGGGCAGTGGGGGCTTAAGGTTTAAACGTGGACTTTTGACTGAAAGGTTTACTTTATACTGGACGCCTGGAAAGTTTTACTCCTCAAGCTGGCCTTGTTTTTTCTCTTTTTAGTTTTTCTGCCTTAAAATGCCATTGCTAAATCTTATAAATAGAAATGATAACATTACTAAACTAAACGACTAAGGTGATTTGTATTTTCCCTCTGGGTTAGCATGTATTTTGATTTGAGAAAAATAATATGGGTTATACTACACACTAAAGACTGGGTTCCTTTTTTATTATAAATGTATTATTTATTACATAACCTGAAGATGCACTTTTTTTACTTTCTTTTCTTTTTTGTATACATAAAAAAAATCCTAATAAGTTTGATAAAAAAATCTAAATGACTAAAATCTAAATATGCAGTTTGAACATGGCGCTCCCAACTTTTACAACTTATAACTTTATTTGTCTTCCTGATAGAATTTTACAAAAATATTTATTTTCTTTGCTTTGCCACTCTTAAAAAAATTTGCTCAGCTGTTGTTTAATAAAATACTAGTTATTTGCATGGCCGCTGTGCAAGTCCCTGAAACAAAAAATTATTAAAGAAATATTTAATAATAGAAAAGCACACAATTTGCAGCCAGCCGTTTCTCTTCCTTATTTTTTGCTGCAGCGCCCCCTAACCCATGTCACGTGAGTACAGAGGCCCTAGCAACAGTTAATATGCGAGCAAAAAAGCAGAGCGATAATGGAGAAGCTAGAGAAGCAAGGCTAGATGCAGGACATTAATAAGTAATGGGCTGAACGGTTTGAAATGCCATCCTCGTTAACGTTAAGGTTCCATAATTTGCATAGGAAAAACAAATTCAAACTGTGCTGATGTTAAAATGTGCCCCCTCACATATCGCTTTTGTTTCCACATTTTTTGTGGTATGACAGAATATTTTTCAAAAGATCTACCAAAACTGCATATTTTGTTTTTTCTCATGTGTTAACTTAAATGATACCTGGAAGATGGTGACATATTTCAGTTACGTAAGCATTTATTAAACCTTTTCTTATTCTTTTTAAGTCATCCAGCTTAAAGTTGCCTATCAGTGGTAAGTGGTCTTAGTAGGCATTAAGCAAACTTTTTACAGTTCAGATATTTGTAATATATTTTTTTAAAACAAAATTAATACAATATGTCATTTTTTTAATGTATCAACTATTAATGCATTTCATATAAGCACTATCTTTAGTTTTTATTACTATTTTTATCCTGCTATGCATTACATTACATTTACATTTAGTCATTTAGCAGACACTTTTATTCAAAGCGACTTAAAAATAAGAGAACAACACAAGTCAGCACTAAAGGAGAAGCCAGCTATACTATAGTATAAGCAAACCTGATTATTATCTCGTTTTTTATTATTTATTTTTAATACCAATTAAAATAAAGTAATTTCTCTTTACTAATCATATAATTTACCTCAGACACAATTTAAATTTTTGTAACAAATACTACATGCCAAGAAGACTAAAATAAAAAGATGGTAAAAGAAGGTGATGACTTCTGTTTTTCTAATTATTTTTTTGGCAAATCATAAGATGTTCTCTAAAATATTATAAGTACACTGGGGATAACATGAGATTTTGAACATAGCTGTGGAGTACATGCAGCTCTTACTTTAATTACAGCAAAAATCCTTAAATGTATGTTTTTTTTGGTAAATTGTATAGTACATACTGCACTCTATATATAAATAATGCATATTCGCTCTTAATTAAAGATTTTTGCATATTTAAAAAAAATTGTCAGATTTTTTTATTTATTACTTTTTTTTCAAAATGGTCAATAATGCATTTTTTTAATCATTAATAATTTTCCTGTTTCCATTTTTCTACATTTCTCTACCAGTCACTGGCAATGTATTCGGTTTCTTTCCCTCCCTATCAACACATCCCTACCCCCATGCTCTCTCACACTGGTTGAAGTGTTGTGACAGCCTTGCGGTGATGTTGTCAAGGGTTTACATTGCCAAGTGCACATTATCCTGTAAGACTTAATATGCAGGTTGGAGCTTGGGCCGACTCTCAAATTACAGTTTGCCTGGGCAAAAACTCAGCACGACAACAATACCTTTGTATGCAAACACACTCACTAGGAGACACACGTGCATGCCCGAGTGCACACACAAACGCACAGACACACACACACACACACATACATACACACACACAGACACACACACACACACACACACACACACACACACACACACATAAATATGCACACATGTCCATGTACAGATATCAGTAGTCATAACAGTAATCATTCATGTATCATTATTTATTTACACATTTTTACACTTTAGTAGACACGTGGTAATTTTTATGTTCCTGTTTTGTATAAATAAGCATGCTTTATCAGCTTTACTGGTGAGCAGATTAGACTACATGAGGTTTTATCTTTGGGTTTTGCAGTAGATCCAAAAACTTGAGTGAACAAAGTCTTTTACTCACACACAATGATACACATGCTAAATGCTGCTCAGCCATGGTCATGAATTACATTTTCTGTTTTAAATTATTGAGTGAATATATTGCAAACCTTTTAATGTGTTTGTGATATTCAATAAATGTAAAGAAAATATAAAGTGTGGCTCATATACAGTGGGTTGCAAAAGTATTCATACCCCTTGAACTTTTCCATATTTTGTCACATTACAACCACAAACATAAATATATTTCACTGGAATTTAATGTGAAAGACCAACACAAAGTGGTATACAATTGTGAAGTGGAATGAAAGTTATACATGAATCAACAATTTTTTTATAAATAAAAAACTGAAAAGTGCGATGTGCAAAATTATTTAGCCCCCCTGAGTCAATACTTTGTGGAACCACCTTTTGCTGCAATTACAGCTGCAAGTCTTTTAGGGTATGTCTCCACCAGCTTTGCACAT
>JAFMOD010001272.1:161149-191161 GCA_019802435.1 Corydoras maculifer | reverse complement strand
TGTGTGTGTGTGTGTGTGTGTGTGTGTGTGTGTGTGTGTGTGTGTGTGTGTGTGCAGTGATGAATTTGTGCCCTGTTCTGGGTGCAGGTTTCATCTGCCCAGTGCCTGAAATGTTCCCCTGGATGGGCCGTTACATTTTAACAGGAATTTGAAATGCAAAATAGAGTGATTAAGGGAAATCTTTAAGTTATCTGGTGCAGTGGTTGGTCTGTGCCACCTTTGTACTGCTGAGTGAACAAGAAGGCTATGCTACATCCATCTATGCCCAGCAGTAGAGAGAAGGAAGTGATGTGGACATTTGGACATTTAGCCAGTGGGCACATCACACCAGTAGCCTTACACACACTATGACAGGACAAGCAGTGGGAATGGCACAAACGCAACATACAAACACACTGAGCCCTCAGCACATAACACCAGCTGCTTTATTGCTCACTGACATTTTCTTTCTCTCTTCATATTCTCTCACTCTTTCCAGGATCCCTCTGTTGTCTCTATATCTCGCTGTTACATATCTTAATATGTATAAAACCTGTGTTTTATAAAAGAAGAAGATGCAAAACAGCAAAAAATCATTTCGCTAATTTGAAAGGGAATTCACATAAACTTTTGGACTACTAGTACTAGATTTTTAAATGTGCAGTAAGATGTTGATGACCACTAAGAAGGACCTTAAAAGGAATACAAAATATTTCTTTAGCACTGTATTGTGGCCATTACAAAAACTGTACATATGTTCACAGTGGAAAACATTCCAGTAGTAAACTAAAATATAATTCCCCACATTAAAAGCATGAGTAAAACCAGCTAAAAACTGTGGCTTAGAAACATTGGAGAGTGACAACTTAGCAAAGCTAGGACTTAAACCCTTAACCTTTGCATCAATATTAAGTAACTCCTCTAAGTTAATCTGAGCCACTATTAGCCCTCAGGGTCAGTATTAACACTGGATGCAAGTTTTGTTGCTGAGCACTATGGTCTTTCTCTTACACAATTGCAGGTCATGTTTCCTTTAATTATTATTATTTATTTTTTGTTCGTGAATGCTTTTGTCTATTGAGGTTCATCTGAATAAGGCATCATGCTAGGCAGAATTCCTTGATCAAGATTTATCACATTTGAAGAGTATTTTCCAAAAAAGATTTTGTAACATTTTACTAAATTTCAAGCTAATAATTTCATTAAAAAATAAATAGAATAATAGAACTTATCCATTAAGGGTTAAGCCTTTGCAAGCAATGTTACACTTGTGAAAAAAAAACCAAAAACCTAAACTATAGTAATGTTAAATGCCAATTTATGGCTCTGTTGTCCTGCCTCAGTTGTTGAGTATCGAGTGCCTAGAGATAAAACAGACACGGTTCCAAACAAAATTTTATTGTTACACAGTATTTATCTAAAGCATTACAACAATGTTTTGGAACCAACATGCAAGTCGACGACCATTACATGCCTTTTGAGATTGACAAAAATTAAGAAAGCACACCTACTTCCGGTTCATGCAAAAGGTACATGAATGCATTGGTGCTGGAATGCTTGAGAGAGCATATTCAATACACTGCCCTAAGGACACTGGCTAATGATGTTAAGGAAGCAGTGTGTGCATTGCTAAGACTGTGCTACAAGGCTGAGGATGAGGAAGAACAAAAATACAAGAGCAAATTAAAGGCCATTTTTCAAAAGTCCTTGGTTAAGTCAGACTAAAATAGTAATAATAGACATAGGCCCAACTATAGGCACTTGGACTTGCCTTTGGAATGTCTTAGAGGGATTGTTGAATATTTTTGTGGTTTCTGATGAAGAATGGACTTACATCGCAACAGCAATACTGGACACACGGCATGACTGTATTTGCTTCCCTAGGTGAAGCAACAGGTTGCAGAAAAAAGGTTGCAAGATATTACAACTATTGACATACTGTGGACAGCACCGGTGAACCTGGTATGCAAGAAAGATGATGATGGTGGAGGTTTCATGGCTTGCAGACAACTGTCAAGTTCATGGTTGTTCAGCACACTCAAACTGTGTAGCAAATATTGAGAAGTAGTGCAAGCATGCAAAGAAAAAAACAGCTTGTACTGAAGGAGGTTTATAGCATTTTGATGCCATTTGGACTATAAAACACACCAGTGACCTTTGAGCAGTTAATTGAACATGTGTTATTGGAGATGCTTAAATACTGGTGAAGTTTTCTAATATTGTGAACGAAAGAGATGTAGCGACAGATCCAGCTAGATATCTGCTGTGCAAAAATGTTTTTAAATTGATGAGTGTTCTCAGAAATGTTTGCTGCCTTAATATTGTTACTTTACAATCTTATCAATAAGGCATCATCTTATCAGTGGAAATAAGAATAGAAGCACTTTCAAACATCCATGCCCTGGTCACATTGTACCAGTAATGGTGCATCCCCTTGTAGACCGCAGTTTACTGGTGGACTATGACAATGTGCTCTTATTTTGTTGTCATCATGACACTGAAATGCCACCGCCAGTGGTTCAACTGGTTGGGTTGCATAGAGGCTGTATTGTACAGCATGTGGAGCCAAGAAGGGGCTGGCACAACGACCACATGGTTAGATCCACAGATTGACAGACTTGTAAGGTGTTTCAATGACACTTTAGCGAAACAACTGCCAATGGTGGTGCAAGAAGATGAGCACAATTTGGATCTGAAGCTGTCACTAATCATGTAAGAGTACTAAACAGTGGTGCAACGGGCTACAGGTTTCATACTGAGGGTGTTGATGTCGGAACGGAAGTGGAGGATGCTAACATAAATTTTTTTATTGCACAGAAATGATTGTGTTGTATCAAAGCCATATTTGGTCTGTCTGGGGTGGGGCAGTAAAAGTATTGCTTATTTGTTATTTGCCCATAACAGTTTTTTTGTGTACAACTTTTCCATTGTTCTATAAGTGCTTCTCAATAAACTGCAACCATAAGTAATATTTCATCTACTTCAGACTGACAGTGTTGCATCAAAACATTTAATATGTAATCCAACTGCATCACTATTATAATGGTACTGAGGCTTAAACACAAATATAATAATGAATATTACATTAAGCCTTATGTTTGTTACTTACAAAAATCAATATATATGAAAAACCTTAACTGTTATTGTGACAGACCTTGAAGACTGAGAATATATGTTATTTAAACCTACACTGGCTTTATACGGCAAAAAAAAAAATTATAAATTAAAATCTCAGAAGCTCACACAAGAAAAACATTGCTTTATTTTTATTTTGTCTATCCAATACTGTGCTAACCAAGGACAGGCATACTCTATTATGTGACTTATGATACATTGCTTTAGATTAATATTCTTGAACTATGTATAAATACCTTTTTCAATTCTCATAACTTTACTACCTGCCTGTTTTAACATGCTTTGGCAGACTATTGCTATTTCTGTAGATTGGCAAATATTAAAAATTTTTAACCTTGTAATAACATGTTACAATGCCATTGCCTTTTTCTTAAAGTTTCATTTACCATCACACTACTAAGAAAAGAGTTTGCACTGACAAAACAAGCACTCTAAACGAAGTTGAGACAGAAGGAAAAATTGATTAACAAAAATATTTACAGCTACAGATTAAGAACAAAGGTTTTTTTTGCAAAATCTTTAAAAAGGTAAAAGGATTATTAAAAGGATCATACATTTTAACTAATTTCAAAGGTTACACAAATAGAGTTTTCACTAGTAAATGGTGAATTTAAGATTAAGTATAAAAGGAGCATCCAAACAAGGCTTAGTCGTTTTTTATGAGCAAGAAAGGTAAACCTCTCATAAGTAAACATTATGAGAAAATTATCAGTCAGTTTGAGGACTGTTACTTATGCAGTTTAATTTAAAATGTGTAATTTATTATGTCATATCCAAATCTGATTTTTTTTAGCATAACAATTCACAAATTGCTGTATGAATCTTTAATTCTCTCTCTCTTTTTTTCTGTTTTTTCTCTCCAGAGCCTCTAAAGGTTACTGTCTCCCCTAAGAACCTGAAGACAGGTATCAGCAGCACAGTTATCCTTTCATGTGCTGTGCAGGGCTCACCTCACTTTACTGTGGCCTGGTTCCGAAACACAGAGCCTGTACTTCCTGACCAGCACTTCTCCATTCAGGGTACCCACAATGAGACTCTGTTCATCACTGCAGCCCAGAAAAGACACTCAGGTGCTTATCAGTGCTTTGCTACTCGCAAAGGCCAAACTGCCCAAGACTTCTCTATCATACTGCTTGAAGGTAAGTTTTCCCCGAGAATACACAATACAGGCAAAATTATTGGGTGACCTACACATAAAACCAGCAGGATTTTTTGTGACAACTGAAAAGATTTAGGTTTATTTGTTCGTATATAGCCTTTTACAGTAGTCAATTGTCTTAAAGCAGGTTTACAGTGTTCTGATTCCCTAAAGAAAGCCAAAGCAACAGAAAATCTTGATGATGTTGGTTGGACTCTTGAGTAATTGGGCAGAATTAACAGCACAGGACACCAGTGTACAGAATGTGCCTATTTTTCCAAAAATAGAAAAACTAATTCAGTTCAATTTAAAAATCGTCTGACTTATACTCAGTGGTCTTTGCAGCAACACCCTAGCAGGAGTGCAACACCACTAGTCCAACTGAAATCTAGGTTCTGTCCATATGACATTTCATCCCCCCCTCTATCCATTTAGAAGATGAGTTTACACTGAAAATATTGGAATTTGTCTGGTGTATTTTTGCCCATTTATCAAGAAGAGCTTTATCTAGCTTGAACTTTCCATCCTAAAAGTATTGTATGAGTATTGTATGAGGTTTAAGATAGAAAGTTCTTCCACACCAAACTTATTATACCCTGTCTTTAAGGAGCAGGTTTTTTCATGCTAGAGCATAGAACTGACATCTTTGTTAAAAATTTGTGTCCTTTTACTTTTGTCCACATGTAAATGTGACGAATAACAAACAGAAAATAGTGCACTTCTATATTTGAATTTTGAAAAAAAAAATTTATTCATCTTTCAGATGGCACACCAAGAATTGTCTCATCTTTCAGTGAGCGAGTGGTGGCTCCAGGTGAGCCTTTCTCCCTAATGTGTGCTGCCAAAGGTGCCCCTCCACCGACCATCACTTGGACACTAGATGATGAGCCTATCACTCGCGACTCAGCACACAGGACCAGTCAATACACGCTCTCAGATGGGTCCACCGTTTCTCATGTTAACGTCAGCAACCCCCAGATTCGTGATGGGGGCGTGTATCGCTGCGCTGCACGCAACTCGGCCGGTAGTGCCGAGTACCAAGCGCGCATAAACGTAAGAGGTGCCTGTCTACTTTTCAATCTCAGTCGCTATAGGGTGGCTCAAAACCCATGATCTATTCCCCATCACTTCACCTTCCACCCACCCACTCCTAATTTTCTACCTAATACATATTGTGCATATTACGCTATAAATTCCTTTTCATTTTAAAGATAAAAATGCATGGGAGGGGTCAGGATGATAGTGGATGAAGTGTGTGTTATTTTGTGGCAGTTGTAGGCGTCTTTTTCATTTAGATCTACATAAATCATTCACTTCATGGATCAAACATACACTAGAATTCAAAAGTTTAGGAAAAACTGTGCCTTGTTGGTCAGCTTTTTTTTTTGCGAACCCTTGGCATTTGTTTCTTGGTATTAAGCATTCTATAATAATTTATTAAGTATTTATTTTATTTTTGTATTTAAAAAAAAATTTAAGCTAAAAATTGAATTTTGCAGTAGAGTACTGCAGTACTCTAGAAGCAGTAGAATAACTGCAATGACAATGATAGGGGGGGGGGGGGGGGGGGGGGGGGGGGGGGGGGGGGGGGGGGGGGGGGGGGGGGGGGGGGGGGGGGGGGGGGGGGGGGGGGGGGGGGGGGGGGGGGGGGGGTGGGGTTCCCCATGCCCATCCAGGGGAGAACATCTCGGGCGCTGGGCAGATAGACCCAGGACAGGGCGCCAATCCATCGCTGGGCACACACTCACTCACACAGTCACACTATAAACGGGGCAATTTTGAGAATTCAATTAACTTGATCCATGTTTTTGGACTGTGGGAGGAAACCGGAGAACCCGGAGGAAACCCACGCAGACACGGGGAGAACATGGAAACTCCACCCAGATGGGGGACAATGATAATATATTGTTAAATCACTTAAATACCATTTGTAACAAGAGGTGGGGATTTCTCACCAACGGGAACAGACTTTATTCACAATGTATTTAAAACCACATTTAAACTACAAATGTGTTGGCTCTGAAAGTCCTGCTCCTGTCAGTCCATGGAAAATCTTCCCCCACGGCATGTGATATTACAGCTTATAAAGGCTTGAGCTGTGTCAGATACGTTAATTCCTCTCTATGAACAATGCCACCCCAAACCCCCCTCTCCCCTTATGCTTTATCATTCCAAACTTCTGAACACTAGTGTATGAAATTCGATTTTCATCTTTCCTTGTCATTCAGTCACATCATGATGTTCAGTCCATGATGTTCAGTCCATCAGACCATGTTCATATTATAGAGTGTTGTGTACACAATTCGTTAAATTGTGTGTTTGGTGATTTTAATAGTGTTAATAAGTGTCAATAAGTTAACACATCCTATTTTAACATTGGAATAAAATCATTGTTTTTTTCTTGCATCCTTTCCAGTGTTTTAAATTCAAAAATTTTTGAGAATGTGTTAACTTATTTTCACTTCTGTCAGTAAAACATAGAATTTGACCAGGCTTTTTGCATACTAATGTCTTTGGTCTTGTTGTGGCCAGATATAATACATTTTATCAGTCTTTGAAGCAATTAGCAAGGTAGCAGTCAGAAGGAGGCCATAGCTTCCCCAGATAGGCAGTGAGAAGACAGAAGCGGAATAGTCCCATTAGCTAAACAGAAATAGTGAATCTTTTAAAGCTGGCTCGCATCACATTGTGTGTCATTGCACTTTATGGCCAATAATACATTCTTCATCTTGAAAAAGCATATTTGTGCACACATAGAAGAAAAACATTGTAATCCAAATTTGTAAAAAGCAGCATACTGTATACATTATTTGTTATTGACTAAGTCTTTAAAGGACTAAATCCATGCATTTGCATTAAGAGAGAGGGTGAAAAGAAGAGACACACAGAGAAAGGGAGATCGGGATACAATATGATCATTTTGTTGAATAATACATCAGGGGTTGACTTGTGAAAACTGTGTCTTCAAAGCTCAACACATACAGAGCAGAGAGACGGCAAGTAGAGAATAAGGGGAAAAAAAGGGGTTGTTTTTTTTATATTATTTTATTTGTATGTGTGTGTGTGTGTGTGTAGACAGAAGCTTACTTTATCATGCTGCATAATATAAGCCAGTCTTTAGCATCACCACTAAAACGATACTGTTGCTTTTTCATGGTTTTTTTCTTCACATATTTTCATATATTTCATCAATGACATGCATACTGTGTACATTTTTAGTATGATACTAAGGCATGAAGTTAGCCTTCACATACATACAGGAACCTATTTGAATTATTAGTATCCCTGTTAAAGATAAGTGAAATGGGTTATTAGAAACTTATCATTAATAATTTTGCTTGATTTTGCACTAAATGACTGAAAGGTTATGGGATGGTTAGCACTTTTAAAACACAGAACAAGGTTCTTTTTGTGCTACATTTGCATTTTCTTTTTGTGCTGTTATAGATTTATTATAGAATTGTTTAAAAAATACATTTGTTTATGTGCCTAACCTGAGATAGGCTGACAACCTGTCCGTGGTGTTTTCTTTCCTTTTGTTTGAGCAACCCTAATAAATGGGCTACAAATTAATCAATTACTGGCCCAGAAAATAAAACAATCAAACAATCAAACAAAAAGAACTGATTTAGGACTGATAAAGAACCCAATTATTACAGATTTCCATTCCCAATAAAACTAAATTGCCAAATTATTTTCTAAGGTTAGAGAATAAGAGCTGTAAATTTGAGCCATTTTTTAGAGAAACTCGCTATTTTACTCCTCAAGTCTTTTTTTCACATTCCACTTTAGTTCATCCTATTTTTTTTTTTGTTGATGCCATGCACCCTATAATATGCCCAGGGCCTTCAGAGAAAAAGCAGCACCAAAACATCACAGACTCCCTATCACATTTAACAACAGACATATGTTTCTTTTCAAGTATGGGCATTCTTCCTTTTATATCAACCTACATCTTTAATTTTTATTGCCCAAATACTACTAGTAGCTCAAGGTGTTTAGAGCTGGAGAAAAACATTTTACTGGTAAACCTTTAGAATAATATAGTGGTAATATTTTAGCCTTCAGGTAAAATAAACATATCCAGGCAAATGTTTCAGTTTCAGCTGACTTAGACATTTTACCAATTGCTTAAACCAAAAGGCTGGAAATTTTAAGGACAATAGCTATTAGATGATATAATATGTGCATTAATTTTTTATGAAAATTTAGTTGAGTAAATAATTTTTATTTTGCATGGATTCCATCCTGCAAATTTTTTTTACCATCTTTTTTTCCAGGGGTGCCAATAATTTGCAGGGTTATTATGAATGAGTAAGCTAACTCAATTGTATCACACTGAAAATTTTCATATCACATTTACTATTTGTTATGGAAGTTACACTATGTGAACTGATGCTCCAATAATTGTCCACTAAACTTGTGTTGCTTTAAGTATTATTAACTGTTTGCACATTTTTTACTGACAACAGGAGAGTGAAACCATTTCTTGAACTCAATATATCTCAAAGTTTTAAAATAGCTGAGAATAATACTTGTGGATCTTAAATCACTTGTAAGTGACTCTTGTCATTGCAGCATTAGGATATATCTAAGCCATCAGAAAAAAAAAATTATTTAATATATACCCTGAACATTTTGATTTCATTGCCATCTAACTTGTTTGAACCTCCAGCTGACCTGCCTAAGCAACTACAGCTCATAGCACACAAACTATTTTTTATTTAATTTTTACAGTATGTATTTATTAATGCAACCATCACGTACATTAAATAATACATGTAAAAAAAAATAGGATACACACCTAAACATACATATAGGTGCATACACAAATACATTTTACACTGAGATTAAAAAGAATGTTCTAACACCACTATTATCCAACTTCTTTCTCTACTCTACTATCTTCTTTTCTTGCATTATGTCTCTTTCTTATTCGTTCCCCTACCTCCCTCTTTCCTTTCTTCTGGATTTTGGTTCCTCCATTTTCTACCAGGTCCTCCAAGTATTCGGGCCATGCGCAACATCACAGCTGTGGCTGGTCGCAACACTTTTATCAACTGCCGTGTAATTGGTTACCCATACTACTCCATCAAGTGGTTCAAAGATGGAATGTTGTTGCCAGACAACCATCGTCAGGTGGTGTATGAGAACGGCACGCTAAAGCTTAGTGATGTGCAGAAGGGAATGGATGAGGGGGCGTACCTGTGCAGTGTGCTTATCCAACCACAGCTCTCCATCAGCCAGACCGTCCATGTCACTGTGAAAGGTTAGCAGCTATTCCTGTTCCACCTTCAGTTCAAACCATGATCCAACATCTAACAGTCTATATTACTAAATAACTGTATAATAAGTGGGTAACAGAAATGTTCACACATTCTATTATTCTAAAATCTATTTTTATTAACCATGATTGTTGGGTTTTTATGAATGACTTTTTGTAGGTTACTTTGTTTAATGTGTAAAAAGTGAGGATTTGTTTTTTAGAACCTGTTTACTTATTTTGTGTGGTAGGTTGGGATGAGGGATGTAAAGAGAATTGAGAAACTAGTTGCAAATTGTTATTTTTTTTCATTCTCTATTATAGGGCAGTAGTATTATGAGTGCCTTTGTGTTTTCACGACTGTGTGTCCATATGAGACAGTACATAGAAACACTGCTTCCAGTGTGAAGATAATATAGTGTACTGCTTGTCTTGTCATGTCTCTGATTTAATTAGCTGAATTTTAACAAGCCCCAGATTAAATCCCCCAGATGTCTTCAATAGACCCCCCCAAACAGTTTCCATGGTAACATCATAATTTCCTAAGCCAGTTGGACTCTAATTAGAGCAGCTATTATGGTCTGGAGAATGAGAGGTGGCACATGTGTGTTTGGGGGCAGGGGGATTACATTGCAAATCATAAGGAAACATGCATATTAAACTTTACTATTGAAACCCTCTTTTTTTCTTTTACCCTCCCTTCCATTCTCACTTTTATTGTCAGTCCCACCTCTCATTCAGCCCTTTGACTTTCCCCCTACCTCCATCGGGAAACTGATGTACATAGCATGTGTGGTATCATCTGGTGACATGCCCATACGGATCACCTGGCGTAAAGATGGCCAGGAAATTGTGTCAGGTACATCCGGTGTTACCATTGAAACCAAGGAGTTCATGAGTTCATTGCAGATTTCCAAAGTGTCCCTTAAACACAACGGCAACTACACTTGCATTGCCAGCAATGATGCAGCCACTGTCAGCTCTGAGAGGCAACTTATAGTAACAGGTGAGAGATTAAATATGTGTTTCTAATTTATGCAAACATACATTACTTATTTTCTTTTTTACCTTTACTAGAATTTAAGCTTAGTATATCAGTGCACACAATGTTTGAAATTAATTAAATAATTGTATTCTTTAAAAAAGTATTTTGTTAATTCAATGCCTTAATCTATAACTACCATAAACTGATAATGTAGATACAAGAAATGTATTAGTTAATTTTATTTGGTGGTGATAATGCCATTTTTTCCCCCTGCTATAAAGTTAAAGTAAAGTCTGTACCTCTTTGTTGTTTTAGTGCCCCCTCGTTTTAGAGTTCAGCCAAACAACCAGGATGGAATCTATGGAAAGTCTGGGGTTTTAAACTGCTCTGTGGATGGCTATCCTCCCCCGAAAGTCATGTGGAAACATGCTAAAGGTATTATATTTTAAGAGTAACAGATGCAAACAAAAACAAAGGCTGCTACCTGACATGTTACTGTACATTTATAAAGTACCATACTGTATTTTTGATGTATTTCTAATAAAATGGTATATTTCCACAAACTGTATGTAGAAATTTGTATGGTTTTAAACTGTTTTTAAAATGGTTTTTAACTGTTGTTAAAATTTTTATCAACATGTCTACATGTTTTTTGAAAAACATAAATATCTTTTGTAAGTAATCATAGTATCCTTTTATTGTAATATGTTATGGTGAATGTGTTTTGAAAAAGTGGAGATGGTGCTGAAATAGCTATAAAGAAATAAAAACTATTCATAATTGAAATAGCAAGAGTGGAAGTAAGTGGAAGCTCTGAGATTGTAATTTCTGGTGTTCTCTGACAGTATTGACAAAAATGCATGATTATGAAGTAGACAAGGAGCAAGAAGGAAAGTCCAAGTCCCTGATTTACAAGGAAAGGGACTCACAAAATTCCATTCAAGGCAAGAAAGTCCCTCAAAATTACCCTGTCCACCTGACAACAATTTACAAAAAGGAGGTTGTGGAGATGTGGACTGATATACACAAAGGCCAAATGTGCTAGGCACTGACAAAGGCAACAATGGGCATGCTGGTGAGGGTGACAGTGACAAAGGGTGCTGGCAGTTATTTGCTAAAAACTGAAGACTTAGTAGGAGAAAAATGACCCTCTGGAGTGATGAACTTAGGCTTTCTTATTCATAATAACCCTAAGGACAGCAGATTTGTTTGTGTAGTCTACGAACTCAAAATGTTTAACTCTGGATCACTTGCCTTTTGGATTTACCAACTGGGTTATTCACCGACTATGCTGGCAACAAGGCCAAAGGCATGAACCATAGTGGGAACTGGTCCAAGTACTGTCTAATACAGAGGTACACACTGAACTGATTAGTCCAGTGACACTTTTTGCTGGACTAACTGGGGCAAATTTAACTAGACAAGCTGGGACAAAAGTACTCTCAACTGGATTGACACCAATGGTATAGCTACATAGAGGGACAGGTTGGGTTATGCTCAAAGCAAGCCATTGCTTATTTTTTAATAAAACAAGGCTTTGGGAAAATAAAATAAAAAAACTCCTTTTAAAATGCTTAGATTATGGGCACAGGTAATGTACCAAATTACAACCTGCCCCTGGGAAAAGATAGAACCAGGAATATCACTAAAGAAATTAAGGCAGGAGACCAAATAACAAGGTATATAGTTTTATTAATGAACATAAAACACTTATATAAATTTTTAATGAACTAAACAAGTACATGCAAGAAAAAACCTGGAAAAAAATATAATGCTGAAAGGTAAACATTTACTTATCAATATAAACAAAATGTTTAGATAAGGCTTCGAGAAAATAGAAATGGAATCTTTGGAAGCTAACAGAAAACAATAGGAACAGACAAGAACCAAAACTTGAACTATAGAAACCAAAAGGACCACAGAAACAAACATGAACCAAAAGAGAAACCACAGGAATTAGCAAGAATCAAAACAGGGACCACATGATCAACAGAAACAAACAGGAACCAAAAGTGAATTGACAAGAAATACCAAGAACTAAAACAGGAACAACGAGACAAAACAGGAACAACAAGGAGGTAAAACAGAAATGACAGGAACCACACAAATTAACAGGATCCACAGGAACCAAAAGAAACATACAACAGGGATAACATAAATTATAGTACTATAGGAAATAAGAGGGAACACTGGGGTCAATAGGAATAAAGAAATTAATATAAAACAATGGGATCAAAAGTGTACTTAAAATAACAGCAAACAATGGCATCACCAATAATTAACCAGAACATAATAATCAAAAAGTAATAATAATCACACACTAACAAGTGAATACAATAAAAAGAAGAGATAATAGGATTGTATAACCCAAATTGTAATTAGTTGATGAAACCAAAAGTCCAAGGAAGCCACAAGTCAAATTATCGTCCCATTCTATGACACATATTAAAGCTGCATAACAAAGATTTTTCTATTTTGTAAGTTATAGTTGCAAATCTGTTTATTTTGGTTTTTAGATAATCATTTGTTTAATTTTTTTTTTTAAATAAAATCGTTTTTTATTAACTTTGTTAATTGTGGATCTCCAGGTATTGGGAACCCACAACAGTATCACCCTGTCCCTCTAACTGGTCGCATCCAAATCATGCCCAATGGGTCTCTTCTGATCAGACATGTTTTAGAAGAGGACCGTGGCTACTATTTGTGTCAGGCCAGCAATGGAGTTGGGTCTGATATCAGCAAAAGCATGTTGCTGACAGTGAAAAGTAAGTATATATAATAAATTGACATAAACAACTGATAAAAATACCATCTACATACTAGTAAATAGATACTTTTGTTCTAAACATGCACAAAACTTCTATATACTAAATATACAGATTTAAATTTTTTTACATTACATACTGCTTTGTCTTTTCATATTTGTAGAGTGATCTAAATTTGCATTTATTATCAAGTATTTTTATCCTACTTATTTATGTCAAGCACAAATACACATCAATTCTGTCTGCTCAGTGCCTAGAGCTTAAAAACATTGTGCGCTGGGACATTACGCACTTGGCAAATTTATCGGGCCCAAATAGATCACATCTAAGCAGATTTTATTGCATTCAGTGATCTTAATGTCTAGTAAGAAATGTTTAATGTGGGATTCAGTTGATGGATTTGGCCAACCTGTAATTTGTATATGTGTAAAACATGTTTTTAGTAGCCTAATTGAAACAAAAAAATGAGAGTATGTGTGTATGTGTTTTTTCTTCAGCCTGATGCTTTTTTTTGTTTCAAATATTTAATAGACAGTTTAAATTAATAAAAATGGTTATTTGATAATCAGAAAAATGATTCTACATGGACACATTTTATTAAGTTGGGTTCCTGTTTTTATATGGTCATGCAGCTCCATAGTTTTTATAGATGCTAAATCATTGACAATTACATGCTAATGTGAACCCTAAATAATCAGTTAAGAATCAGTTAAATTGATTCTAATGATTTTTGTGCATATGCAGCAGTTAATACCCACTTTACCCACTTTATGCACATAATTCACACAGTCAGAAAAACACTTTCTCATGTTCAACTGTTTGTTACATTCCTTTGTTCTGTTGTTATTTTTTGTTTTGTGTTTAATAATGTTTGAGTGTATCATTTGGCAAATTATGTTTATTGAATAACCTGTTTCTCTGATTTACATGCAATTTCCCACTTTATTATCTTTCACTACTGGATTTGTGTAGTTAATTTCCTACTTTTCTTTTCCAATACAATTGTCTTTGTTCTTTAAGTCCAGGCTCTCTTCTTGGTTCCATGCTTTCAGTACGCTCCTTCAGTCGCCCATTTTCTGCTGTCTTTCACTTTCATCTAATTGGTTGCCTGTAGTTTGGTCTTGTGTTAATAGAACATGCATTATAGAGTTTGGCTTCTTGTTGTTTTTCACCCCGCATTTTGGTGTACCTCTTCCATGGCACTGTAAATTTGTTAAGCTTTATCCTGCCCATGCCACGTGTAATGCCTGCTTCCTGCATTAGCACTGGATTTCAGTCTTTTCCATTTATCTTGGCATGCAAGGAATACTTTAATCAGTTTATCAGTTCCTTCTTTCAGCTCAAGCAGCATCTTTTCTGATTTATTTGGTTGAGCATTCATAATTCTGACTTTCTTCTTTCTGAACCTGAATCTGACTACTTGGAGAGCATCCCTGCCAGCAATTTCCTTGTATTAATGCAGTAAAAATGTATTTGTACATGTACATGTAATTCTAAATCTTGTTCGCTCAGCTTGGAAAACATCCATAGTCTTATAACTAAAGACATATCATAGTCTGAATCTGTCCATCTTTCCAGCTCAGAGAACATTTTTAATTCTGTCAACTCCATGAGTGTGTAAATCTGTCAGCTTAAGACAGCAACCATCAACATGTCCTACTTGAAATATATCTAAGTCTGAATTTGTCTTTTTTTTCAGCTTAGCAAGCATTCTTAAATTTGCCAAGTGTTTCTAAATAGAAATTTGTCAATTTTAAAAGCATTCTTTTAATTTTGCCAACTTCATTAGAGAGTCTGAATCTGAATCTGTCAGCTTGGAGAGGATATTTTATTTTTGGAGTTCTTGGGTATGTCTAAATTTTAACCAGTCATCGTGATTCACCTTTTTTAATTGAATAATGCTATGAATGAGTCTATGTCTGGCTCTGTCAACATGGAGATCAACCATGGTCTTGTGGGTACTGAAGAAGTTTCTGTCAGTTCTTTTCAGCTAAATAGCAACCTTAATGTGTGTCTTTGAATTTATTTCATGTTCGCATACCCAAACCTATTTTCCTATTTACTATAAGCCTGACTGTTCCCATTAATGTGTTTGAACCTGTTTATTCTGAGATTGTTTTCTACTTATTATGTGCTTATGGGTGTCTGTGGTGTTAATGTGTCTGTCTCCACTTGGAGCATGATAGAATCTGTCTGTATCAAAGGGGCTTGTTAGAACCTGTCTGTAGCGATAGAAGTTTTTCAGAGTCTGTCTGTACCATAGAGGATTGTTGGAATCTGTAGGCACAGGGGCTTGTCCAAACCTGTTTGTAGCCATAGAGGCTTGTCAGACCCTGTATGTAGTCAGAAGAGTATTCTAGAACCTATATGTAGCCATAGAGGCTTGTCAGAACCTGTCTGTAGTCAGGAGAGCATGTTAGAACCTGTCTGTAGCTATAGAGGCTTGTCAGAACTAGTCTGTAGTCAGGAGAGCATGTCAGAACCTGTATGTAGCCACAAAGGCTTGTCAGAACCTGTTTCTAGCCATATGGGCCTGTCAGAACCTGTCTGTAGTCCATAGTGCATGTCAGAACCTGTCTGTGGCCACAGAGGCTTGTTAGAACCTGTCTGTAGCCAAAGAGGCAAGTTAGAACCTGTCTGTAGTATTGGGGGCTTGTTAGAACCTGTTTGTAGCCATAGAGGCTTGTCAGAACAATTAATTAATTTTGACCATTAAAAACAGACTAAATGAGTCTAACAAATACGTAGAAAAACAATCGGACTACACTCTGTTGTTATAGAACTACAATGTGGATTTATATATTTCAGTAAAATTTATAAAATACCGTATATACCGTATATAGGGAATATACCGTATTTGAAACTAGTGAGTGAATAAAAAAATACTGACAAGATTTAAGGTACAACAGATTTGAAAATACAGATTTGAGCTTATGTAGGACTGCAACTAAATATTCTAACAACTTATCCTTTCCACTCATACCTGTTTTTCTGAAAATTCACCACCCTTTTTTCTATATCTAGTCCCTGCCATGATCACATCACATCCTAATACAACCATGGCTATAAAGGGTCAAAACAAGGAGCTGAACTGCACTGCCAGAGGAGAGTACCCGATCATTATTCGCTGGGAACGTGGTGACACTGTCATCGATCCGGACCGCAACCCTCGTTACTCTATCACTACCAGTCCCAATGAGAAGAGTGATGAGGTGATTTCCACTCTTAAGGTGAGAGACATAATATACCATTTAAAGGCCAATACAACATATGTTTATAGTCAGCATTTAAGTAATTATAACATGGTATCATTCAGTACTTTACAACAAATCAATAGGAGTTTGATCTGTACCAATTAAAACACAATAGAATTAGGTTCGAATTCATGACATTTAAGTATTAGTTCTCTCTCTTTCTTTTTCCCTGTCAAACACACACACACATACACACATACTCACACTTCTTCTGTTTCTTTTCTCCTTAGCTAACACAAACACTTGATTTTTATTTTGGTAGCTCAAGCCAGCTGAGCGTGGGGATTCAGTCTTCTTCTCCTGTCATGCTATTAACTCCTATGGTGAAGGCCGCGGCCTTATTCAGCTGACTGTGCAGGGTAAGTCAATCACCCATAAAGATAAAAATTATGTCTGACATCATACACCTTAGGGACACAAATCAATAATTTATCTCCTCTGCCCATCTTCCCTCTTCTCTTGTCATCCTAGTGGTTTAAATCTGTCTATTTCTCTCCTACAAGCCTCCTAATTTGATTTGTATGTTTATTTTGCAATGTAGAGCCTCCTGATCCACCAGAACTAGAAGTGCGTGAGGTAAAAGATCGCAGCATGAATTTAAGATGGACCCAGAGGTTTGATGGCAACAGCATCATTACCAGTTATGACATTGAATACAAAAACAAATCCGGTATGTAATTTGTTGTTGTATTTTTTTTTATTTGCATGAAAAATACAAAGTTTTAAGCAGTGTGTATAGCCATAAAAAAGTCATAATGTTTTTAACTAAGGATAATGTGGTAAAGTTGTATATTATTCATCAAAATACAAAACAAATGTACTGGGACACCTACGCATTACACCTACAGGAGCTTGCTCATTTTGCTGCTATAACTGCTTTCTATTTTCTGGAAAGCCTTTCTACAAGATTATGGAGTGTGTAGAAATGTTTTGCATGTTGGGCACAGCATGTTGGAAAATGTAAACATGCCAGACTCAACCAAATGAGACAGAAAATCACAAAACACAAATAATAGTTTGAAAGTGTATTTAAATAAACAACCAAAATACAATGCTACAGGGCCATGGAAAGCATTTAGATGTTTTAGAGGCATGCACCTGGCCGCTAAAGATATAAGGTGAAGGAAAATGGGCTAAGGGAAATAAAGCAGGCAAAAGCCAAAAAAATGCTGCCTAAAAGTGGAACAAGAACGTTGGGAACACTATTGCTGTATCAATAGTCCATCCAGCCATCCATTATCTTCCACTTTATCCTATAATAGGGTCGCGGGGGGGTTCCCCATGCCCATCCAAGGAAGAAAGTTTTGGGCGCTGGGCAGATACACCCAGGACAGGGCGCCAATCTATCGATGGGCACACAATCACTCACACAGGCACACTCTATATAGGGCAATTTGGAGAACTTGATTGACTTGATCCAAGTTTTTGGAGTGTGGGAGGAAACCGGAGAACCCAGAGGAAACTCACACGGACACGGGGAGAACATGGAAACTCCACCCAGATGGGGATTCGAACCGGGAATCCCTAGCGCTGAGAGGCGTACGTGCTAACCACTAAGCCACTGTGCCGCCCTTATCAATAGTCAATCTCAATATATATATATATATAATATCATTAATCAATAATCAATATTCAACTGTGTAAAGATGGTTGGGCTGCTTACGTAGAACATACGTAAATATTTTTATTAAGTAGTTTGTCATTTTTTTTATGCTGAATTTGTGTCAGAAAGTCTCTGCAATGGCCACCCATTACATTTACCTTGGTTAAGTTGAGCTAAACCCATTAAATTGTTCTCACCAGGTAAAATTAATGGAGTCAAAAAATTTTAATTCATCCATTTACTTCTTGCCTTTACCTTAACATGTATTCTGCACGAGTGTGAACTTAACATGATTTACATTATAGGTCTTGGAATCTGCATGCCACTGGACAATGTTTCAAAAGGAATGGCATAGAAGCCTAAGCTGCAGCTGTCTTTAATTTTGGACTCAAGAACTTGAACAGCTTTTTATGTTGCCCTTTCCTTTTAACACAGAATTTAAAAACAGAAAAAGCCAGCCCTGTGTGACTTCACACAATGTGCTGGTATTTCAGAATCAAAAGCACAACCAGCAGCATCAGCTTTTATTGTGATGTTCCGAGTGGCCTATGTTCATTTACACAGAGGACAATATGTCTTTGTGACTACCTCCAATGCTGGCTTAATGGCAAAACAACAATGGGCACCCATTTTGGCTTGTACCTTATACACTGAAAGTAAGGCAGAATGAAGACCCTGTATTTGCAGTGGCAATGTAAAAGGAGTTAATGACAGGAGACATGAAGGCTCAAAACTGAAAAGCATACAATGCGCTCTTGAAGCAGAACAACGTCATTTATATTGTTATATTGTATAAGGCTGAGCAGTGCTTTGAATATCTTTCTGCAGGCATAAATGAAGTTTTATTTATTGTATCTCTCTGAGAAATCAAACTTTGGAATCCTCTAAAAGCTTGACAGAGGTTAAGTTTTCAATGCCATTAGTGTTAAGCATTGGCAAACACTTCAAGAAAAAACTCATCAAGCTTACTGGCTTTTTGGCACACTTTCCATTTTGATATAGTTCTTCTTTCCTTCTAGACTAGTGGAGACATAGTCCTTTTGGCTTCTTATACAACATCACAAATATTGGGACTGTTATAACTTTTAATGGTTAACAATGCACGCACACTGAATGGCTAAAACACCTTACTTGACGTCTGCTAAACTTATACACAGGTAGCATTGCACACTTAGCAGGACATTTTAACAGCTGCTTGGTGACTGTCACCCAAATTTCACAGGGGGAAACCTTTTTTAAATAAAAAAGGTTCCAGGGCGGAGGGTCCAGTAGAACAAGCCCTATACCCTTAAAAAGTCAGAATTTGAGTCATAAGCTGGTTGTATTAGGTAATGGCAATGGTCATATATATATATATATATATATATATATATATATATATATATATATATATATATATATATATATATATATATATATATATATATGTATGTATAGATATAATCTATGCCCAGCCATAGATTGGCGCCCTGTCCTGGGTGTATCTGCCCAGCGCCCGAAACCGTGAGCCTAATAATGAGATAATGATAATGATAATGAGAGATAATGAATGAATATATATATATATATATATATATATATATATATATATATATATATATATATATATATATATATATATATATATATATATGTAGATAGATGGACAATAACTGAGTACACAATTGTCTTGTTAGAAATGTTTAGATCTGTTAATAACTCAAATTAAAGTACAACATGTGATTATGTTAATGCCTGTATTCTTGTCGTTGTCTGCAATTTCTAAATTATTTTATCTGGTTTGTTTTGTAAAAGGAAAGCAGATGAATGATGAATGTTCAATCTGTAAACGTTTTCCTTTTCTCTTTAAAGATCCATGGGAACTGAAGCATGCCACACGAAAAATCTCCCCCACCAATAACCAGGCCAACATAGTAGAGTTGCATCCTGCTTCTGTTTATAGCATTCGGATGTACTCCTACAACAAAATTGGGCGAAGTCAGGCCAGCAAAGAGCTGACTATCAGCACAGAGGAAGCATGTAAGCATACAGGGCCAAAGACACACAGTACAACAAAGGATAAAATTGTTATTAGAAATTATCAACTGACATTTTTTTTTCTGGCAGCTCCTGATGGGCCACCCATGGAGGTTATTCTACAACCTATGACATCGCAGAGCATTCGCGTCACGTGGAAGGTATGAAGTTTGAGGCAATTCTGGCATTGTGCTATAAAACTAGCCCCAAAACTATTTTATTTTCTTTTTTTTACTAGGCCCCTAAAAAGGAACTCCAGAATGGGGTGATACGTGGCTATCAGATTGGATACAGAGAGAACGGGCCTGGCAGTAATGGCCAGTACAGTATAGTGGAAATGAAGGCAACAGGAGACAGTGAAGTGTATACACTGGACAATTTAAAGAAGTTTGCCCAATATGGAGTGGTTGTGCAGGCTTTCAACCGAGCTGGAACAGGTCCATCAAGTTCAGAGATCAATGCTACCACATTAGAAGATGGTAAAGGGATTTATGCACACACAAACACACACACACACACACACACACACACACACACACACACACTCATACACCAATACAAACACACACACACACACACACACACACGTATACATACATATATGGCATGTATACAAATAAGATTATGAGTATTATATTAAGAAACAGGTCAGTTGAACTGGTTGGTTGTTTTTTTAAACAGTGTAGCTCTGTGTGTCCCGGTGTTTTCTTTCCAAATTCCTATAAACTCATACTTAAAAACTACTGGAAATATTGCCACAGTTGAACAAAATTAAAATTCCTTCGAAATACTGGCATTAATTTTTGCAAATTATCAAGGAATTTGACACAAACTTTTTATTCTTAACACTAACACATTCCATTATGTGATTGTTTTTGTTGGTGAAATTTGTCGGCATCTTACATCATGCTGCTAAGTTTCTCCAGAAAAGGTACCTCAAACAGTAGTATGTCAGTGTCCTTCTAGGAACTAATATTGACTTCATTAATGATAATAGTAATAATAGCACACATCCTAAAAATAATTATAATTATCTTGTCTTTAGAGGCCCGCTCCCTATTCCTCCTCTTGTAGCTCAGTATAATTATCTGCAGCTGAGCACATGGTGTTCCCTCTTCCTTTTCTCTACCTTCCTCTTCCTCCCTTTCTTCAGTTTTTAATACTCTGATTCTCTCATACTCTCTATCTATTTATAAACCTTTCGATTGCTTTTCTCTTGCTTTCAGTTTTTATCTTGTTCTTTACTGGACTGGACCTACTGGATCTTTACTTTGTTTTGCATGTGTTATCTGTACATATTTCCTTTGAGTTTCCTTTGTCATCCAAACCTCCAATTGCATAAACTTTAAATGAGAATAAATTAGAAAGACTTAAATTGAAAACAAGGGAGAGCTACGCTTGTCCTCTAAATGGTAGTTGTGGTCCTCAAGGGCCAAGCCTTGTCAAGCCCTGAGGCCTCTTCAAACAAATGCTGTGTTTTTTCTTCCTCCTTCCTTCCCCTCTTCCACTCTTTTTCATTTCTCCTTCTCTTCCTGCAGCCGTTGCAGCTGCTCCCACATAGAGGCGAGCCAGTTTTTTCCATCCTCCATCCTTTCATCCTGTCCTGCACACTGATGCTGTCTCTCGCTCTAAAAAAAGGCCCACAGATACACTCTGTCTTACCTCAATAGCAGCCTTCTTTATTCAAGAACATTTGGCACAACACTATTGACACATTTGTTATTTATCCGGATAGAAGGCAAAGGAGTTATTGAACATTGCATCAGACCAATTAGGATAAGCATGTCAGTGCTACTGCATTTAAATGAAATGATTACTGTCATTCCAAGTACATTATTTTACAAATCACACTTAATAATACAGCTGTTTATATTGGTAACCACTTTAAAATAACCTTTGTTTTTTTCTTGATGATGTATGCACTTAATAAAGTAACATAATTTTTTTGTATTTCCTAAAATTGATGGAGGCTAAATAAAGGCTAAATGATATGTTTTTTGGGGTTTTTTTCAGTGCCAAGTCAACCCCCTCAAAATGTCCGTGCAATTTCTGTGACATCAGATGAGGCAGTGATTACCTGGTCAGAGCCTCCTAGAATGACACTTAATGGGGTCTTGAAGGGTTATCGCGTGGTGTTTTGGTCTGTTTTCGCTGATGGAGGTGAGTATTTCTGATGACATATCCTGGAGAATGATAAGTAATTGAAGAACTAGAAATACTTTGTAAAAAAGAATACTTATACTGACAAAATTACGAAATATATTATGAAGTTTAAAATTACTACTACCATCTTTTTTTAGAATGGGGAGAAATGCAGAATATTACTACAACACGTGAACAGGTGGAGTTGAGAGGCCTTGAAAAGTTTACAAATTACAGTGTACAGGTTTTGGCATACACACAAGCAGGAGATGGTGTACGAAGCAATGTCCTGTACATTCAGACACGAGAGGACTGTAAGTAAAAATGTTATGTAACACACAATCACAATCACACACACATACACAAGCACACACACACATACACAGACTATTGTATCATTGGAACATTTTTTTTGTTAAAATCAAACTATTTAACATATAAAACTTGTTTTTCACTTACATCATGGCAGTCATGGCAGTCATGGGCTTGTAATTAAGGAACCAGCCTTGTGACATAAAGGTCCCCGGTTCGATTCCCGATCCCACCAAGTACCATGACTGAAGTGCTCTTGGGCAAGGCACCTAACCCCAATTGCTCCTGTATCGTGCTGTACTCAAGGCTGCCCACCGCTCTGGGCACGTGTGCTCACTTCACCAGTGTGTGTACATATGTGTGTGTTTCACTGCACAGATGGGTTAAATTGGAGGACAAATACCTCTGTGTGTATGCACAGTAGACAAAATGAATCACTTTATCACTTATACCACTTAAATCATGAGCTGGCAAAATTCATCACCGGAATAGAATTTTCAAATAAAAACATTTTATTTGAAATATCCCAGCACTATGTATTCAGTAATGAGATCTTAAAAACATTCTGAACTGGAATGTTCTACACTTAAAAACTTCACCAAGCGTGGCTGCACTCACAACAAGTAGTTCATAGGTAAACAGATTGTAATGCATTCTGTGATTCTAATTTCTAACTAGCATTTGAAATTTTTTTAACTTAGTTCTCTGATTTGGGAGAAATAAATGAAATCAACCAAATTTGAAACCCTAGTTATAATGTCACCCATGGCTAGAGCATTTAAATCAGCATCGGGAACCCCAACAATAGTAATGGAATAAGCAGAAGATAAGGAGATGAGATGAGTATACTCTGTAAATAGCACTGGGGTTAACTCCCTCCTTACAGCACAAATGTCCTGGATTTAATTCCTTTGTTGGTTCTCTCTACATATCTTTCACTGTGTGGCTTTTCTATGAACATCATTTTCAGTTACAGTTCATATACATGCCAATTGGAAAAATTGTATCCTTCCAAGTGTCGTTTATGTGTTAGTCTCTATGATAATCTAGAACCCTGTCCAGGGTGTTTCCCTGTTTTTTAACAGAAATGTGAGCACTGGGATATGCTACAGCAACTCATTTACAAATTATATGAGCACACTTGAAGTAAATAATTAATTGAAATATGTGTATGTTTGTACTGTACAGTTTTAAGCAAGGCAGCCATTTATATTAAAATAAAAAACAAATTCCATAAAAGCAACATATTTTATACACCCATTGAAACTCAGTCATGAATGAAATGTTGAAATGTTGAACTGACCTCAACTTGCACTTTAGTTAAAAGCTGTGCATTTAGTCTCTAGTGTGCCAACAACACTACTAATGACAATTAAATTCTTAATTGGTGGAGACTTGAAGAGTGGATGAGCATCTACTGGTGTCTCAGCATAACCTAGCCTACTGTCTAACACAAGGAAAAGGATTAATTCTTTGTGGATTAGTAGGCATTACATGTGTGCTTATACTGATAGGCATGGGATTAGTGCCTTATCTGTCTTTTTCTAAAGGGGTACTTGGGGGTGGGTGTGCAAGAAGAGAGAGTGAAAAACATTGGCGCCAAGCAGTTTAAAATGGGTTATAGTCACAACTAAGTAATTCTGTAAGACTTTTCTGCATTTACACATATAAAAAAAGAAAGAAACAAATAAAACATGATTTGTCACTTTGACAAGATGAAGTGTTGTAAATAATTATGAAAATAAAGGAACCCAAGACTAATGTGATGTTGAAATTTAACTTGAATAATTAAGCTCCATACCTGACTAAAGTTAAATGTGTGTTAGAAGATGAAGAATTCAAAGCGCAAACTGGGTGTCAAAGGCCGTATTTGCAAAAATATGCCATGATACACTTTCACAAACAAGATCAGCCAAAAAGATTCTTGTTCTTTAAATAAAAGTTGCCCACTCACACCTGTTTTAAAATACTAACTATAATTTAATACTAAACTATAATTTCAGGATTTTTTGCTAATCCTAAAGATTCACAAGCAACTTGTAAATTTGCAATATTGGATCATATTTCTTAGTAAATAAATATAAATGTTTAATTTGTGTGTCTAGAATTTGCTCTACCAATTTTCTCGATTTTTTTAAAAGTCATGAAGTTTTACATGAAATTTATGGTGAAATATTGAAAACCTTTAAGTGTTAACAAGCTTTTAAGCACTGCTGTATGTGTTGTGTAGAGGTCTGCTACTGAACAGCTGTCATTACCACCTTAAAAATAAATGCTGCCTTTTTTTTGTTTGTTTGTAATTCATGGAATACGTGTCATCAATTGACATAAAAGCTAATGCCAAAAAAATGCTGATCCAACCGCATGAGACCTGAAACCACAGGACAGCAAATTCAAAAAACATTTTTATTAAAACAAGCATGAAAACTACCATTCACACATATCTCATGACTTGTGGCATTTGTCCAACCACGACATAAACGACACCTTAAAAATCATGTGACTGCACAATCAAAACCATACCTCAGGGTGCCATACTGTGCTCCCAGTCCACTTCTGTGCTTGACATAACTCAGAGTGTATGCACCTTTACTGTAGATAAATAAAAATTACTGACCTGGGGAGTCTAATGCTTACCATGCAGAGATGCTAGGAGGACTGTCTGTCCAGTCAAGCTGGTCCTGCCGCTGCTGTGCCTGAAAGGAAAAGTCCTGTTGACCAGACACAGAGCTCATAACTGTTTATCAGCACAACCCTATTTACAGTTGTTCTGCTTCTGGTGCTCATGAAATATGTAGTACTACCTGCATAAATCATCTATCAGTAGAACCCGAACCACCCATGGTGCCATGCATCAGCAGTGACTGCCACATGTAGCACAGCTTAAACACTGAAATGTTGCTGATAATGACATGGAGATGACCCAGCACAGATATTATCAGCCTTAATACTCATAGCACCGGGTCAAATGATTAATTTTCTCATTGCATTTCCACCTACGCCCACTTGATAAATCCTAGTGCTATAATCCTTCTTTTCTGTAAGACAAACAAAAAAAAACACACTTACAAAAATATACAAACCTTTTTTTTTTACCTGCATTTTGGGGACATCCACACACTTTGTTTGACATTACTAATTTTAAGGATACTTACCCTAACCTAAACAAAGTTTCTTTTTAATATCATTGTCTTTTACTGTGAATAGTAGCTTCCTTACACAAATATATGATGTGATATCATATGTCTACACATATGATGTATACACACAAGCATGCACGCACGATCACACACCTAGTGGAATTGATGGTTCCGCCTCTGGAAAAGAAGATTTACTCTCCATAGTATGTGTTAGAATGAACATATGTTCCTTCTCCAACATCTGTCTGTTTGTCTACTTTATTTCATTTGCTCTTTTTGCATTTACTTATTTGACAGATCCTCTTACAAAGGTCAAATCCTTAGCAAACCAAAGTCCTCAGCTTCACCCAGCACTGTTATGCACGCAACTGTATTCAAATAGGCACATATAAAACACTGCTACACTGTAAATACAAAACATTTGAATTGTGTATGCACACATTAAGCTGAAACCAGCTCCATGTTTTTCCCCTTTTTTTTCTCTTGATCTTAGACCCTGGTCCACCAGCTGGCATCAAAGCTGTCCCTTCATCAGCCAACAGTGTTGTGGTATCTTGGCTTCCACCATACAAGCCAAATGGCATCATTCGCAAGTATACCATTTACTGCTCCAGTCCTGGATCAGGCCAGCCGGTAAGAACTAAAAGACCAGAAAATCATGATTTTCTGGAATCATGTATGATTTTTTTTGCGCTGTACTGATGTCTATAAAAATATAAAGAATAATGTATTTAGATGTGTGTACACACATCATCATTCAATGAGATGTGATGACACTGATTTAGCAAGTCTACGCATGAATGTATGCATGAATCATTTATTCAGATGTGTCTATGTGTGTGTTCATCCACAATGATGCAGTGAAGCTAAATTTGTCTGCTGGTGGCTGTCTGTGTACTCTTTGTTTATAAGTAGATGTGTGGTTCTATTACTATCCTTATCTGCATTTTTATTTTTCCTCCTACTTGTGAATAGTAGTAAGCTGTAGTAGTACATTGATAACAGTGTGGGGGGTAGTGCTGCAGTATCAGCAGGGCGTGTGTGTGAAAGTGAGTGAAAATGGAAGCCTCATACCGCAGGGTGTACATGCAAGCTCACTCTCCCCCTCTTATTTGCATATCTGTGTCTCATCACGTTGCCTAGACAACCTCATCTGTTCATCAGTGAGGGGAGGAAGCAAGCTAACAAACACACACACTCATAGACTCACATATGAACGCACACACACACACACACACACACACACACACACACACACACACACACACACAAACACACATTTCCCAAAGGTTCATATCACATTTATATCCTTCACATCTGCACACATTTACACGCAGACACAAGGATGCACTATTTGGGTATTCACAAGCTATATCAATAAAGCTGTCCAGACACAAACTTGTTTTTATTTCTTTTTACTTAAACATTTTTTTTCTCTTACTGTCCTTTGAATGTCTCTCTCTTCTTGGCCTCTTGCAGAGCACTGGGTGATTACTATGTAAATGAGTGTAAGAGGAGAAAGGGAAGAAGGGCGGGTCAGGCATACTGTGCAGGGAGCACTTTTGTTCCTCTTTTCATTATCTTCCTCTATCACTCCCTAGATCACCACTATCTCCATGCCAAAGCAATATTTCAATATCCGCTACACCACTCCAGCTCTTATTCTGTAAACCTCCTCACTTAGAATACTGTAAAAAGTTGAAATGATAAACTTAACAAGAAAGGTGACAAAGTAAAAGAAAAGGCAAGGGATAATTTAGAGGAAGCTATTTAAAGCGATGAATATATATATACACACACACATTAAAATATTCTGCAATGTGTTTAAAATTTTATTAAAAGGACCAGTAAATGGTTTAAAAATTAGGTAGGGAAAATATCAGGGGAAAATGTCAGGTTACGCCCTCTGTGCCAGACTGGCTTATCTAGTAATAATTCACATTAGAATATCAACCATGTTGTCAAAATAATAATATTCCTTTTAGTATTCCAACACTGATCTGTTATTTTGCTCTTATTTAAAAGTATTCTTGTGTTGAAAGGGGGCAGTCAAGAGAACAGCTATGGTTTGTGCAATCTGTCACTGGTATTCTTATCACATCTTGTTGATGTAGGTTCTAACCCTTGTTTAGGATGTATTAAAACATCTGACATCAATGCATTACATTCTGAGGGCATGTACCAACTGCACATCAGATAAACACAGGTGTTAGCCTGATTGTTTACAAGTACTCAACACAAATCTAACCCTGACCTTAAGGTGACAGTCTTAGATAGGGGTTGATTTAAGGGAACATGGCAGAAGGGGAAATGGAGGTGTTTGTGTGTCTGTAGGCTGCACTTGCCATGGCAGTGAAATGCACAGAACTGGACAGCAGACACATGGCTCCTTTAAACATGCGTCAATTACCAGAAGAGCTTCCAGCAAAGCCTCACGCTCTTGTGTGTGTGTTTATCTGTGTGCGTGTATGTGTGTGTCTTTGTCCGTGAATGTGTGTGCCTGGTGCTTAATTGTTTGTTGGTACATTTCTGCCCCTCCTCTACCATGTTAATATTAGCAGGTCTTTTTTAAGTTGGCTCGTTGTCAGATTTGTGGTTGTAATTGATAGTTTGGAGTAATTATCGTTTTACCTCATTGGATTTTTTAACCCAGACACTCCTGTTGTTCTATTGGCGGGGGCCTCACAAATATATGTGTTTTATTATAGTTTAATATACTTTAATAGCCAATGAAGCTTTACATTGATTTAAAGACACTTTGGTACCCCAACAACAACCAGCAGCAATAATTATGGGAAAAGTCCAAGACAAAAGTTGTGATCCTGGACACATATTCACCCACCACAAGGCATATACACAGGAAAACACTTTCGAACTTATGGCTGCTTTATGTAATCTGTTTGCTTCTCAGTACTTTTAGGCCAGTGAGGATAAACTGGAGCTCTGGTTACCGCTAATAAAATTTACTTTTCACAATGGACACAACACTGTCCGTTGCACTGTTTAGATTTTAAAAGTTGAATCTTTAATCTTTATCAGATGTTTAGGAAGTAAACAACAATGCCTAGTAACATTCCACATTTTAATGCTTTAACCATTTATTACCTGTCTTCCCAATCTTCTCTTACTCATCCATTCCACACCCGCAAACTCCAACATGGTTTCATTTATTTCACATCCCTACTCTGCTACTGACAGTACTCCTGAAGCACTCTAACAAACCTTTTTTTCATCCACTGACTACCAACCCTCTTAATTTTTGTCAGCTCTCATTCATATTGTCTCTCTTCACTCTGCTTTTACCCCCACTATAAATGTCCTTCAGCATATAGTTTTCATTTTAAATCATTCACTGGTTTTTCTTTCTCAGGTCATTCAGGTCTATAAAATATGACATTTATTTCTATACTTTTATCACAACTCCTAATGACGTGATTTTAATGCATTGCATTTATACTGAAAGTTAATTTAAATATAATGATACATTTATTATTTCAGCATCTAAATTAGTTAGCTACCAAAGCTGCTCTTAGTAACATTTAAGTCATCAAACATACACACTTATGGTTCTAGTTATTAATCTGTGTTGTGCTATTTAAATGTCAACTTATTATCAATGCATTTTATAAACCAACTTTTACCATTGGTCAAAAGTACCACAGCATGATGAGTTCTTAAAGCAAATATTTTCATTCAGCTAGAAGGATATACAGAACTTTAGCCCAAATTCTTAGTTTACAGGTTTATTTTACTCTCTACATGTCAAAAAATAGGAAATATGTCAGAGTTACTTCTATTTCCTTTTCACATGCATGTATATTGTTGTCATTTTGTGCAAAGTGACAAATTGACAACAAACAAGAACATATGGTAAACTCCCAGAACTTGCCAGAACTCCAGCCTGAGTTTCTTTTTATGTTTTCAGGACTATACATGTCATTTGAAGATGTAACTTATATTAACCAAATTGCAGTAATGCATTTTGGAGCCCAACAGTTTCTTGTTTTGATTATAAAATTTCAGTTTACGCTACCATTTACTTATAGACATACCAGTTTATATATACAGTGGGTTGCAAAAGTATTCATACCCCTTGAACTTTTCCATATTTTGTCACATTACAACCACAAACATAAATATATTTCACTGGAATTTAATGTGAAAGACCAACACAAAGTGGTATACAATTGTGAAGTGGAATGAAAGTTATACAGGAATCAACAATTTTTTTACAAATAAAAAACTGAAAAGTGCGATGTGCAAAATTATTCAGCCCCCCT
>JAFMOD010001272.1:99892-161055 GCA_019802435.1 Corydoras maculifer | reverse complement strand
TGGTTGCACTCAGGGAAAAGGGGGCTGAATAATTTTGCACATCGCACTTTTCAGTTTTTTATTTGTAAAAAAATTGTTGATTCATGTATAACTTTCATTCCACTTCACAATTGTATACCACTTTGTGTTGGTCTTTCACATTAAATTCCAGTGAAATATATTTATGTTTGTGGTTGTAATGTGACAAAATATGGCAAAGTTCAAGGGGTATGAATACTTTTGCAACCCACTGTAAATACCATATATAAACTGCTACTTATAATGTTTGGTTTAAATATTTAATTTTGTTGCATTTAGGCACCAAGTGAATATGAAGCAAACCCAGAAATTTTGTTCTACCGCATCACCCATTTGAACCAAGGTCAGCAATACCTGATCTGGGCAGCAGCTGTCACCACTGCTGGTCGAGGCAACATCAGCGAAAAGGTCACTGTGGAGCCTGCAGGAAAAGGTGAGTTCTCTTAGCAAAGTAGTTTTCTAATTTGATTCCAATATGCATACCTTCATTAATTATTTTTTTTTTTTAAATAACGGACAAAGCAGAATGTCTTGTGGATGAATGAGACTAAAATAAATATTTTAGTTTTAAATAAAAAGTGTTATGTTTGGAAAAATATTGGATACCAGGATCAAACCCTTATACCATCTGTGTAACACGTTGGTGGTAATATTAATGGTTTGGACTTATTCTGCTGTATTTAAACCAGAGAAGCTTGCTATCAAAGATTGAATTAATGATGAAGTCATCAATTATAAACTATACTAACTGACATAGCCCCACAGGTATGGTTAATGCATGCCCACCATTTCCTCTACACACTACATCAAACAAAACAAATTCTTTATAAATTATTATACCTGCACACTCAATTACCTGCTAAATTTCTTAACAAAATCTCTGCTTTTTTATAAACCAATATTGACTAGCCATTTCAGTTACTTCTAACCATGCTGAATGTCCTTAGCAATCAGCCTCTATAGTGCACATACGTTATTTTTACTGGCCTATGATGTTGGCTCACATCAGCCATCAAATCATTATACCTCAGATTTTTTCTTTTAAATGCTGCATTACCTTTCAACATTAAATGCAACTGTCAACTCTATCTAATAAACTGTTTATTTGTTGTCTGAGTACGGTACCATATCTGGCCACAGGGTAGTTTGATGCATTGTTAAAGCCTGAAACTTCATGTCAAGTATTATCATACTATCATTCTGTTTCGTTAATTCTGCTTTTCATACACAAGCCTAATTGCTCTAATATCATTATTAGTAGACATAGCATTAACCTCTAAACACTACTTATCAAATAATCCTGCTGACCTGACTAAGGGCCTAATTATGCCTCCATGTATAGTGTCCCTGAGGCTGACATTACATGCCAACATAATGTGCTTTAAGATAACAAAGGAAAAGCTGTTTCATATTAAGGAATAGGTTGATATTCTTCTGAAGATTATGTGCACGACTAATTAACAAATACCTAAAATGTTTAGTTGCAGTTATTCATGCACAGCCAGATACTAAAAGCAAAGGTTCACATACATATGCAACTCACAGATGAGTTTACATTATATTATTTTATTGAAATATTATTATTATTTTTTTTTACTAAAGGCTTATATTTTGTGTCAATTGTTTGGTTTAGTTATTTAGCTTGGTTAGGGATTGTTTGGAAATCTGATCATTTTTGGGTCAAATTTATGCAGAAATATAGAACGCTTTTTCTTTAAGATAATTTACAAATGTCCACCACTTTATTTCATTGTCCAAATACTATTTAAGTGTGTTGCATGTACAGTATTACAATCAAAATGTGATTAAATTTAAAAAATACAGACATGTCAGTAAATATTTATTCTGTAAAATGATATTTTATCCTAATTGTTTGGTTTAATTAGGTTTTAGGGGAATTAACTGAGCACATTTGCTGCATTACTGTTATTAAACTTTAAAACACATTGACAACTCACCTGTATCCATTATCACAGCTCTGAGATATTCTATCCCTGCTCTCCCTGTAGTTTGACAGGATATACATATCGATCCATCCATCCATCTATCCATTATCATGCCCATCCATGGGAGAATGTTACGGGTGCTGGGCAGATACACCCAGGACAGGGCGCCAATCTATCGCTGGGCACACACTCACTCACACAGACACACACAAACACACTCTATATGGGGCAATTTGAAGAATTCAATTGACTTGATCCATGTTTATGGACTGTGGGAGGAAACCAAAGAACCCGGAGGAAACTCACACAGACATGGGGAGAGCATGGAAACTCCACCCAGATTGGGATTCAGACCGGGAATCCCTAGTGCTGAGAGGCGAATGTGCTAACCACTAAGCCACCATGCCGCCCAGATATAAATATTTATAAACATAATGCCTATATATTAACATTTCCAAGATTACACTTTTTTCACATCTTTTTTCCCTTTTATTAAAAAACAAATCTAATATTTAGCCTGGTATACAATTCCACATAATTCTGTTTACAAAATGTATCATTGTTCTTTTATCTTTTGGTTTCTTAGCACCTGCTAAGATACTCTCATTCGGAGGTACAGTTACCAGTCCATGGATGAAGGAAGTGAAGCTTCCATGCAGTTCAGTTGGAGAGCCAACTCCCACCATCAAGTGGACCAAAGACAGGTAGTTGACCTGACCTTTTAGTGATGTAATTAAAAAAAATTATATCATACATTTTGATGTTATTATTATTAGTAGTAGTAGTAGTAGTAGTAATAGTGTACATCTACTAAGAACTTTATTGGAAAAACCATGTGGACACTGAAAACTGACAACATTTATGTAATTTTATCTAGTTACTTGCATCTTAAATCATATTAATGTATACAATCACACAGAAACAGGTGATACTTACATCATTTACATTCAGACCATTTTACCCAAAGCAATATGGGATATGCAAGAAGATCTGCAATACTGAGCTTTTGATGATCTGGTCAATATATATATGTCTAAATGTCACCTTTCCTCATGCACCTCCAACTTACTTTTTTATAGGGTCACACTTTTTTTCAAAGTATTAACAAAAGAGGTGTCTTAAGGTGTTTTTTAAACATTTAAAAAATCGATTAAAAACCAGATTCATTTTGGCATTCATATGTATTGTAATAGTAAATTGTAGCTATAGAAAATTGGACTCTCTAGGTGGTAATTAACACTAAAATGAAGTGAGTAAGCCAGGGTGTACCTTTAGAAAAAAAAGTACATTAAAAGATTGTCTTTTGGGCTAGTGTCAGGGCCTTGCACTAAATCTGGACGAGAGAGAGCTGTATACTGGGGTTACATGGGCTGTCTTTGGTGGTTTGAACACCAGATAACCTGTAAATGTCTGGATCATCTGTAGAGGCTTGATTGTTTAAGATGGGAGTGCAAAAGATCAGGGCTAAGGCTAAAGTTGTAAGCGGGCTGATCAGTCAGAAATTATCTGGTTTTGATGTCGTAAAGAATGATTACAGCAAAGCTTACAGATGGGATTTTACAGTGGTCAGCTTGGAATGCCATTGAACTGAGTCTTTTGCTTGAATGCTCAGAAACATTGTTTTTTCCAGTTTATCTGGAGATGAAATTCCTACATCCATTCAGCCATACAAATATGTGTATAAGGAGGGCCAGATATCTAAGCAAGAAATTGTGATGTCGTTTGGGGCAAAGGACATGTGGGTGTCATCACAAAGCAGTCTTATGAGAAGCCATGGTTCTGCATGATTAACCCCAATTAGGGCATGAATAGTGTAAAAGAAGTGCTAAGCCCTGGAGCACTCCAGTGTTTGCTTGATGAGGTTTAGACACATCATCTCTCCATGACACCTTGAAGGACATTTCTGTCAGATAGGATCGGAGATCAAAAATGCCTAATTTAGAGTGAACAGTAGAATCAGGTGATTCACTGTGTTGAAAACCACAAATAGGGCTAGCATAATGAGGACAGAAAACTGGAAGGTTGATTTGGCAGATTCTAGTGTGTCAGCCACAGATAGTGAAACTGTCTTGATGGTATGACCACATTTGAAGCCACACATCATCTACCAGGATGAGGAAAAATTGTGATCTCAGTAATTAAGATCATTGGTGTCAGACTGGCTGGTTTGATCATTTCTATAGCTGCGAATCTCCTGATCTTTTTGCCTGCAAAAATATTTTTCATTTATTTAGAATGATGCAATGAAGTAAGCACATCTAGTATGTGGCAGATCTATGGATGTAATGACCTTGTTGATGGAAAGCTCAGCAAAAAAGGATTGCACTGGTTTGGGCTGACAAAAATACTGTCTGCGAATTCAGAGAAAAAGCATCTCAGTATACACACATGAAACTTTAAATCAGATAGACTTACCCTCACACCACATTAATTTTATAATGCTATTTTGTAAAATTTTGCAAATAGCTTTATTTAAATTATTAGCAATGTTGATTACTGTTAGCAAGATGATTAGTCAAGAGTCGACCAGGGATGGTATATGTTTACAATGATGGGCCTTTTCTTTCGCAGTGACAACACTGCTATTCCAGTTTCTCAGGATGGCCAAAGAAACATTCTGGCAAATGGTACTCTAGTGCTACGCTCCGTAAAAGCAGAAGATTCTGGATATTATACCTGCACTGCCACTAACACACTTGGATTCGACACTATCATTGTAAACCTTTTAGTGCAAGGTAAGATCAGTGATAAAATAAAACTTTATATAGAGCCTTTTAATTGATAAGTCTCTTACTTAAAGTGCCAAAATATCTACTTTTAATGTTTTGTCCTATCAGTCCCTCCAGATCAACCCCGGTTGACAGTCTCCACCACTTCAACCTCCTCTATTACTTTAACCTGGATCCCAGGAGACAATGGAGGAAGCTCTATACGAGGTACAGCCTCACTTTGAAATTTCTATTATTAAATGAAAACCATAATGCAAACTCTATTGCATGAATCGAATGATTAATTGTAGAACCAGAATCAAGTGTTAATAAACACACTTGCTTGTCTTAACTACTACACTTAATTTAAACACCATAACATATATCAAGGCAAGTCTTGCAAGTGAACCCTCACAAATTTTAGAATGTAGAATGTAGAATGTGTAGCAATATTCAGACAGCGGTAAAATAAATCTATTGCAACAAAAAGCTTCATAATTTATATTTTGATTGTTTTTTTTATCAGTGCAATGGTCATGTATTTATTATTTTTCCTGGATTGATTAAACTAAACTCTTTCTGACAATTTAATTCTAAACTGTTTTGTTCCTTAGATGCTAATATAAATGTTAATTTAAGACATTAAATTACATATTTCAACTATATAACCCTGATAAGGAACATGTTCCCTGTGTTAACAAATAATAAATAAGCATGTATTTAATAAGGCAGGTACACTACGTAATCTGAATTCAGATTAAGTCAGTTTATTGTAGTGTATAAATGCCATCTAGTGGCCAAAAGCAAATATTTCATGCATTAAAATTTGTTTAGTTTTTTCATATTTATTTCACATTAAAATGAAGATTGTTCAAATGTTTAGATTGTCCATATATACATATACTCACTGGACACACACACACAGACTGTACAGACTGTAGTCCATCTGACCATCTGATTTACTAAGTCAGAATTTTAACTTTTTTTTCAAAATTATGACTATAACTCACTTTGTACTGATATACAATATAGATCACTGTAAATTACATGATATTTGCTTTTCTTAACGTTCTAAATGGTGTACTATTTACAGATCTTATTTGTTACAAGGCGGCACGGTGGCTTAGTGGTTAGCACGTTCGCCTCTCAGCGCTAGGGATTCCCGGTTCGAATCCCCATCTGGGTGGAGTTTCCATGTTCTCCCCGTGTCTGCGTGGGTTTCCTCCGGGTTCTCCGGTTTCCTCCCACAGTCCAAAAACATGGATCAAGTTAATTGAATTCTCCAAATTGCCCCGTTTAGAGTGTGTCTGTGTGAGTGAGTGTGTGCCCAGCGATGTATTGGCGCCCTGTCCTGGGTCTATCTGCCCAGCGCCCGAGATGTTCTCCCCTGGATGGGCATGGGGAACCCCACCGCGACCCTAATAGAGGATAAGCGGAAGATAATGAATGAATGAATATTTGTTACAATACCACACCAAAGCACTTCTTTCCAAAATCTGACACAAATCTGACATAAAATGACACCCAGATTAAGAGATTTAATAATTCAGTAAAAAGCATCTTAATCCATAAAGCAACATAAAACATAAAAATGGTTAATAAATGTGGCATTATTATAAATTAGATCTGTAAACAGTAGACCAGTAAGAAAGTTAAAAACAACCTATTGCAGGAAGAATTATGGGATATAAAGTAAGAATTCTGGGATATAACATCGGAATTTTAAAATTCTGGAATTCATAATTCTAACATACTAAGTCAGATTTCTGAGATACCTTTGCTTCAAATTCTTACATCATTCTAGAGTAATGTTTATGCAAAACTATTTGTTTTTGCACAGACGATGGAGTTCTAAAGAACAATTTACAACCCAAAAATGAAGCAATAATTCACACACACACACACACACACGCACACACACGCACACACACACACACACACACACACACACACACACACACACATATATATATATATATATATATATATATATATATATATATATTCATTACATGTGTCCATATAGTATTAGGCCTGTTCTGTATATCAGTTATTGCTTACATTAAGAAGATAAAATGAGTGTGTGGTGAAAAACTCATATACTGAGATAAAGTGCCTGATTATCCTCTGGGAGATTTTACTTTTCTCATCTGAACTGAACAGATATCCCAGGATAATAAAAAAGAATGTATTATTTGAACAGGCTTAATGGTATTATAACACAAAAAGAATTTGGTTATTGTGACAGTTTCTGTTTGATTGCTTTTATCTATATATTATGTGCTTTTTCACATGCACAAAAGTATCTTTTTTAAAGCTATTTTAATACTAAATTACAATTTTAACAGCCTTTTTATTGATGCAATGTAGTTATGTAATGTATACCTATAATTTCATTTTGTGGAACAGAGTTTTCCTTAACTGAGAGCCAATTCCAGAACTGCTGATAATGTGAAATTTATCAAATTTGTCATATAATCTTATGTAGTAGTGCACAGAGAGTTTTTTATTAAGAAGTGAATAAGTAAATACATGCCTTTATAGATTCATTGCTTGTTTATGAGTATTTTATTACCCTATTTATGAATCATAATTCAATGTCTGAAATGGGCAAAGTGTCCATTTGTTGGTTGTACCATGAAATTTAACCAAGAAAAACAGTTGCCTTGATGAGAGTGGCATTTATTATAGTTGAGTCATTTAACTTGCCATTATAATAAAAGCAATATTTCTTTATGTTAAATTAGAGTTAAATTAGAGATTATAGAAAGCCCTTACACCAGAAACAGAAACAGATAGTACACAAGTCAATGGAAATAATTTTAATAAAAATCATAAGACTTACAAATATGTTTTCAAAAGGTTACAGTATTGTCTCTTTTAACTCTTTATTGACTGCTTACTAGGATTTGTGCTGCAGTACTCGGTGGATAATACAGAGGAGTGGAGAGATGTCTTCATTAGCTCCTCTGAGCGCGCCTTTAAACTGGAAAACCTTCGTTGTGGCACCTGGTACAAGGTCAAGCTAGCAGCCAAGAACAGTGTTGGAGCTGGAAGGATAAGTGAAATAATTGAGGCAAAGACTCATGGGAGAGGTAAAAACTGGCACAAAACAAACACACACACACACACACACACACACACATACACACACACACACACACACACACACACACACACACATCAGTGCCTGACCTCAGAAATGCACATTTGAGCATGAATGAGAAAAATTCCCATAGACTTTCCAGAACAGTGAAAGCGTATACTGTATGTCTGTTCAGTACATAAGTTCCTGTACGTATATTGTGTAGCTGTACATGCTTGTCCATGTAGTATTAATAAATTGATCATCTGGGTGTTTATAAGTAAACATATACTTTTGCAAAGCTGCTTCAAAACAATGCACCATTGTAAAGTGTGCTAAATAGATAAATGCATAAATCATTTTCTTATCAAAATGTAAATACAAACAAAAAATTTAAAGTAAAATATATTGTTTAAAAGTTTTTTTTTTTTGATAGAACAGGATGTTGGTTATAAGGGACAACTTTGTTATTATGGTATTATTTTATGCTATTATATATGCCAAAATAGTTAATTATGCAATGTATGTACTATATTTTTAACTTTCATTAGTTGTAACACAGTATCTCTTCTCTTACAGAGCCACAATTTAACAAGGACCAGCCTGTGTTCACGCACATCAACTCCAGCCATGCTCGGCTCAATCTTCAAGGTTGGACTAGTGGTGGATGCCCCATAAATGTGGTCCTGCTTGACTTTCGACCCAAAGGCACCTGGGCATGGCAGAGCATACGTACCAATGCCACAACAGATGTGTTTCTGGCTGAGCTGCGTGAGGCTACCTGGTATGAATTGAAGATGAAAGCCTGCAACAGTGCTGGCTGTGGAAATCAGACCTCCCAGTTTGCCACGTTGGACTATGATGGTAGTAAGTTGGCCATTTGGAAAGCATTACCATAGAAATAAATACTATTATAATAATATACATAAACAAATGCCCACAGACTTTCATATACCGATACTGTATACACAAATAAAAATCGATTACTTAAAATCATTGCTACAATTTTAATTATGCATTATACTATATTATACAATGCTTTTTTTATTCTATCCTAATTTTTCTTAAATGCATAATGTCACTGACATAGTATTTAGTTAATCATAAAACCTTGACTAGATGTTTATTATCCTGATATGTAAAACAATTAAGGAGGGTGTACTGTTCTTTATTTTTCTGGTCACATATATAAAGACAGACATTAGGATAAACATTAGTTAGCCAGCCAGACAGACAGCCAGGCAGCCAGCCAACAGACAGCCAGAAAGATAGATAGTTAGGCAGATAAATGAACTTGAAGACTGTAATCTTATAACACTACTTATTTCGCTTTTGGTTTTTGTTCTTGTTAAGGTACCATTCCACCAATAAAGTCAGCACGAGGTGAGGGTGAAGATGTGAAGAAGCTATTTTCTATTGGTTGTCCTGTCATTCTAGTTACTCTGGGCATGGCCCTGCTCTTCATCATTCGAAAGAAACGCAAAGAAAAAAGGCTGAAAAGACTTCGAGGTAAGATTATATAATGATGGCAATAGTAAATAAATCTGATAATAGTCATATTAAAATTGGTTTGTGTGGTGTGGATTAATTCTAAGTACAAAAACATTAAAATATTTTTATATTTTGTCATTTTTAATCAGATGCAAAGAGTTTGGCTGAGATGCTTATCAGGTACCTGCAAAATCTGCTGTTAGCTCAGTTTTTACTCTGATTTGTCTTTGCATGAGTGATAATCTTTTTCCATCTCTTTCCATTTTGATCTTTGTTTTTGTATGTTTTGAACCTGGAGTAGTAAGAACAATCGCAGTTTTGACACCCCAGTTAAGGGCCCTCCTCAGGGGCCACGGCTGCACATAGATATCCCACGTGTTCAACTTTTAATTGAAGACAAGGAGGGCATCAAACAGATTGGTAATTTATTTTAAATAATACATTTTGAATGCCATGTTGTTTGTCACTTTCTTCGTTTAAATGAAATATTTTTTTATTTGCCCTTGTACATTTTAGGTGAAGATAAAGCCACCATTCCTGTAACAGATACAGAGTTTAGTCAATCAGTGAACCCTCAAAGTTTCTGCACAGGCGTGTCTGTACATCACCCCGCCCTCATCCAAAATACTGGACCTTTGATCGATATGTCTGACATTAGGCCAGGAACCAGTGAGTAACAAGAAATTATAACAGCCATTTATATTTTAATTATATCCAGTTTGCACACATACTTTTTCTTTTGAATTTTCTTAGATCCAATATCGAGGAAGAGTGTTAAATCAGCTCACAGCACAAGGAATCGTTACTCAAGCCAGTGGACCTTAACAAAGTGTCAGGCATCCACACCTGCTCGTACCTTGACCTCTGACTGGCGTACTGTTGGTTCCCAACATGGCATTACTGTAACAGAGAGTGACAGCTACAGTGCCAGCTTGTCCCAGGACACAGGTAGACAAAGACATAGACTTATTTAAAATAAGTTTTTACTGATTATAACTAGTTAAAATCTGTGAACAAAATAGCAGAATCATAATTTGCAAACAAACCAAAGTCAAACTGTTTAATTCTATTATTAAGTCAATTATTCAAAACTTTGTTTAAAATTTTATATTTTCTAAAAAATGTATATATATTTTATTAACTAGTTGATATGATTGTTGTAACTATTAATATTATTAATAATAATTATTGGATTTAGATTGGATTGGAGTTATTTAATTTCCCTGACAATGTTTTTATTTAGACAAGGGCCGTAACAGCATGGTTTCAACAGAAAGTGCGTCTTCCACATATGAGGAGTTGGCTCGTGCCTATGAACATGCCAAGTTGGAGGAGCACCTGCAGCATGCTAAGTTTGAGATTACAGAGTGCTTCATATCAGACAGTTCCTCAGACCAGATGACCACTGGTACTAATGACAATGCTGACAGTATGACATCTATGAGCACACCTTCTGAGCCAGGCATCTGCCGCTTTACAGCATCACCACCTAAACCACAGGACTACGACCGTGGGAAGAATGTAGCGGTACCTATTCCGCACCGTGCCAACAAAAGTGAGTAGTAAAAAGTGCTTTCGGTCCTATATATACACAATCCTATGCAAATGTTAGGACACCTTGGACAAATTCTATAAAGTAAAATAAGTAAGAAATAAACAAACAACTGAACATATAAATAAAGTTGCTATTTGAATACCATATAGAAAAATTAATTCATTCATTATCTCCCGCTTTATTCTCTATTAGGGTCGCGGTGGGGTTCCCCATTCCCATCCAGGGGAGAACTTTTTCGGGCGCTGGACAGATAGACCCAGGACAGGGCGCCAATCCATCGCTGGGCACACACTCACTCACACAGCCACTCTATATGGGGCAATTTTGAGAATTCAATTGACTTGTTCCATGTTTTTGGACTGTGGGAGGAAACCGGAGAACCCGGAGGAAACCCACGCGGACACGGGTTTCCGGAGAACATGGAAACTCCACTCAAAGGGGATTCGAACCGCGCTGAGAGGCGAACATGCTAACCACTAGCCACCGTGCCGCCATATAGAAAAATAAATGCAAAAAAATGTGGCCACATAGAAAATATAGTACTTGTAGTATTTAATGTTTTATCGTTGCCATAATGTTTGTTTTTTCAGCCAAAACATAATGACTTTCGATGAAATTTAACGTAATGGGTTATCTCATTCTCTACCTGGCTATTGTTAACTAGGATAGACTGATTCTTGTTTAAAGGTATATTTGGACGATCATAATAGTTTATTAATTAAGTTCAGTATTGCTCAAACTTGTTAAGGCTAAAGTGCTGGGGAATTTTTTTTGACAATGTAGCTCTAACCTAATTTTTTTCTGTATCTAGGTGAATACTGTAACCTTCCCCTCTACATGAAGACAGATCCATTCTTCCGCAAACAGGCTGAGCTCCATGACCCATGCCCTGTGGTGCCACCGCGTGAGGCCTCAATCCGAGGCCTGGCAGCACGAGCCTATCACACACAGGGCCGTCACATGACATTAGACCCATCCAAACAGCAATCCCTTACTCTCAGCCATGGTGGCTTGAGTAGCCTTACCAGCTCCGGGGCATCAGGGGCATCAGGCCCAGCTTCCAGCACCACCACTGGAGGCTCAAGCATAAGTTCAAATGCATCCACTTTGCCCCAGAGGACTCTTACAATGCCTAGCTCGTCCACCGCCTCAGCCAGTCAAAGCACTGGGCTGACTGGAGCAGCAGCTGGTGCTGTGGCCAGCACAAGTTCTACAATTGGAGGTGGCATGACCAGCAGTTCTAAGGTTGGGGGCTCAAGAGACTCTCTGCTGGAGAGCAGCTCATCTGGTTTAGGCAGACTGCAGAAGCAGAGTGCTGGAGCATATTCTAAGTCCTATACACTGGTGTAGTCTGTTTTTTCCCCTACACCATACATGCATTTTAAACGTTATTTCACACAGCCGCATACATTTGGTGTCTTATTGGCACAATGTGGGGGTGAACTGCGCACTGACAGAACTTATCTATTGACAAAGTCTTTTTCTTATACTCCCACTCTCAGGCTCTCTCACTCTCCTTTTCTCCTTTGGTCCGTCCCCCCCCCATTCTAAGACTATCAGATTTTTCTTAGTCTATTAGCTAAAGTGTATTGAAATACTCAATTTGATTTCTTTCATTTCCCAAGAATTAAGTAATTTAAGACTTCTTGGTTCTTTAAACTTTTTTTTCTTTAAAGACACCTCAGTGTTTATGCACAAAATACTTTCTGTGTCCACCTTGTTCATTTGACCAGGCAAGTGGAAATTCGACATAGGTTTGAGAATAGCAAGCCTAAATATTTTAGGCTGCTGAATAAGGTTCCTTTATTATTTTACATGAAATATAAAACTGCATTTGTGATACATTGTGATTCATTATCCTTGGTGTCTACCCTTTCCAGTCAGATTATTACGCCCTCAGACATTGTTCATTGACTGTGGTGCTCATCAACACAGAGAATTCAGTCTGCATTTTTATTGATATAATACAATGTTATTGAATTTGTTTTTCTTTTTAAACAATACAACAGAAAAATAGCCAGTTCACAGAGGATAAATGGAATCTATTTTTTTCACTGATTATTTTGCATTCCTAAATGTGTACACTTCTGGGGATATCAACCCAGTTTCTACAAATGTGGGTGTCTTGTGCATGTGCCTTTATATATGCAAGTATATACATACACATGTGCAAGGCATTTTAAAAGACACTCATATTTGTTCAGCTATCTTTTTATATTCATGGACACCGAAGAGGAAAGACCATTAGAAGTTTTGGATTGTGAAGAGCCTTTCTCTGTTTTCTGACCTGAATCAGTAATAAGATCAAATCAGTTTGAGCTATTAAAGAAAAGGAAGATGTATTTGAAAGTATGTGAATATCAGTGGTAAAGAGCTGGGTATATCCACCCTGCAGCAAAATATGAGTGAAAATATAAGTGTTTGTGATCATCTGGACACACACTCATTTGCAAACACACACTCACACACACACACACACACACACACACACACACACACACACACACACACACACACATGTTCTTGTCTTAGTCACCTTCACCTTTCAACCACCTTGTTGCACATTTTTTCAAATAATAATGTTGAATTAATTTTTGTGAATAATGTACATTCATTTTTGACCTTATTCTTATGGTGAACATCTCATATTCAGTTAAGAAAGGCAAACCGAAGAATAAGTCATGCATTGATAAGAAAGTATGCATATAAAAAAACAAGACTGAAGAACAAAAGGTGAGCATCATATTCAGAAATTTACAAAGTTACAATAAGAACTGGTGAAAGCCATTACTGAAATTTGTAAATTATAGTATTTGCCACTGGAGGGCCACCAAGTTCCTCTGTGAGGTATATTAGACTTGGCTTTGTCTTTTTTGTTTGACGCAAAGCATTAATAAGAGAGAAATACTGCTTGTTTTCTATCCTCCTTATTATTCCTTTGTGGTATTTCACTTATTTATCTAATGTACGTTATTGGCCAACCACAATCCACCTTTTAGAAACATCAAAAAAGAAAAGAATTAAAAAAGCAAAACCTCATTGAATATTCAGTGCTTGTGTGCCAAAAAAGGTATATTATCATATTTTGGGAAAAAATCTATCTATCTATCTATCTATCGATTTATCTATTTATATTTATCCATCCATCTATTCACCCACTCACCCATTTATTCATCTGTCTGTTTGTCTACTTATAAATGTATGTGTCTGCCTGACTCTCTTATCTTATAATTTAGTTTGTTTTTTTTCATGGCCATAGCAACAATGTTAACTAATTGGTATATTCAAAATCTATATTTTTACTTTTAATAATTTTATCAATCATCTGTGGCAGAGAAAGACCAGCTCTGGCTGTGTTTAATACCCTTGATCCACTGGCAGACAAACAAATCATATAAGTATAATGCTATGGTCATGAGAAAATCGATCAACTTATAGATATAGACAGTCAGATAGACAGACAGATGCACAGATGACTTTATAAGTGGTTAGATCAAATATTTAATGGCATAGAAAAATAGAAACTAAATACAATATGAAATCAAGACAATCGTTTAGTGAGGGGAAAAACAAAAGGTCGTCGTATTAGATGCAAACTGAAATATCTTTTCAGAGACATTTGGTTCAGATGTTATTTATCAGTTAGAACGAATAGGACTGAGAATAACTTAAATAATATTAATATTTGAGATCGGAAACACCAGGTTTTGCACATCTTATTGACAGGTTTATTAATAGGACAGAAACAGCTAACCCTGTTGACATAACAATTGGTTCTAAACCACAAAATCTTTAAGTACATGATATCAATCTTAAATGATTATTCAAGTAAGTATTATAGACAAATGTGTTCTAAGCGTGAACAATTTTTTGTTTTGATTTAGACTGAATCTTTACCACTGCACACAAAATTCTTATTTATATGACTCAGAATGCATATTTTTTAATGTGGTCCACTGAGAAGATGTTTTAGGACTGTAAAGTATATAAAAGTTGGATTAGTTTGACTGAGTCCTGGGTGACTGATTATGTGAAAAAGTGTTAAAAGAAGTAAAATAAACTAGAATAAATTTAAATGAAATCACATTTAGAATCACATTTTCCTAAAGTTATCCACTGTTCTAATGCACAGTGCACAGATTTATAGATTTTAATGGGGCATGCAGCATTAAGGCTCATTTAGATATTTAATACACATTTTGTAATATTCATGCCACCATTATAGAAAAGCCACATGTATTGAAATCAAAGAGTCAGCTAATTCATTTAAATGATTTTTTGTTGTTCATTTATATTTATGGGCATGGGTGTGACACGGGTGTAAGTGATACATGAATTGTATTGCTTTTCTTTATCTGGGTGTTTGTGTTTGGAAATGCAATTGTAGCGCAACCAGGGCAAGTCTGTATAACAACTTGATATCAGGGACCCTTCAGCTCCAACTAATCACAGATGAAGCTGTGTTGATACTGGCCAGAGTCATTAAACAAACTCCAACCCCTTATTCCTAGTGACCGTAAACGCTACATTTTCTCAAACAATCAGTTATCCTGCTTACCAAGGCCCCACATGTGAACATAATTTGTTATCTGCAAGTAATGACTCTTGTATATAAGAAACAGTTTTGTATAAATAATTACTATTTTCGACATCTTAAGAACAAAGCAAGGCACAATTAAAAAGATAAGAGATATAACTTTAAATGTGAAGGGATTAAGAATAATAAAATATATTAAATATAGGTAACACACTTAATTTAGTTTTAAATGTAACATAACCCAGAAGACAAAATAATTTTTAGGTAGCACAATATATATATATATATATATATATATATATATATATATATATATATATATATATATATATATATATATATATATATATATATATATATATATATATATATATATATATATATATATATATATATATATATATATATATATATATATATATATATATATATATATATATATATATATATATATATATATATATATGTGTGTGTATATATATATATATATATATTCATATTCTAATGTTTGGACATCCTTTAAGTTGCATGATTTGTTAATTTTCTGAAAGGATGATAAAATATCTATATGGAAATTATTTAAATAGGTCACTTTTTCAGTAACAATTTTTTGTTTAAAGTATACTGAAGTGTGCTTAATAAATTCAGTATATTTTTGTAAAATTTCCATGAATTTAATGTGCTGAAAATTGCACCTGGTTCAAGATATGTACCACCTATCAGAAAATCATTAAAACATGGAAATGCCTAAGCAATTTGCATATGATTATATATATATATATTTATATATATATATATATATATATATATATATATATATATATATATATATATATATATGCATTTAATACTACTATAATTTCTATTTTCATTTATTTATTAATTTATTTTATTTCTTTTCGTTTCTTTTTTTTATACCATGAGCAAAGAAGGCATTGCATGTTATACATTTTAATGTTTTTCTGGTAATTTGAAAATAGGGAAAAACAAGGCAAAACTAATGAACTTTTTTTTAAACAATTGCAGAAACGATTTTTAAACCAATATGGAAATATTCCCTGTTGCTTGTGTTTAAATGTACAGTTTTTCTTTTATTTTATTCTTTTTTTTATTAAATAAATCGGTACAAAAAAAGAGTACTCCCACACCTTGTGCAATAAAGCTATCTTTCTATCACTGCTTTGGTTTATTTTGGTTTATTAACTATTATCTGTTGTGATGCAGCTTATGAAGTGCAATAAGGTTTACTGAAAAGTCAAAAAAAAAAGTGAATGAATGAATTAATTAATCTTTTCAATTTATTTTCCATATGCTCGTTGATTTGTTTTACATAATACAAAAATTTTAATAGTACCCTGGGTGTTCAATTGTATTTTTTCATCCTTTGTAAAGCAATAACTATTACTTTCTTGAAAACCAACATATGTGTGTATGTATGTATGTATGTATGTATGTATGTATGTCTCTCTCTCTCTCTCTCTCTCTCTCTCTCTCTCTCTCTCTCTCTCTCTCTATATATATATATATATATATATACATAATGTGTGTGTGTGTGTGTGTGTGTGTGTGTGTGTGTGTGTGTGTGTGTGTGTGTGTGTAAATTTTATTTGCCTCCGCTCAAAGAAAGTAAGCGGAAAAATAAATAATCTTTTAATGTATGAATCTATAATTCCTAGCTGGTATGCAGAGGTGCTTTTGTTTTGACATCTCACATTGCACATTTATATTAAACATCATCATTACAATAGAGTTTTAAAATTTTAATTAACATCTATTGTGAGGTTGCTATTGTAATTAAGGTTTATATTTGGTATATAATGTGTTAGTAAATCATACCTTAATTTAAAATATTTTTGTCTCTCAATTGAAAACATATTTAAAGCACCTTAAAATAGTTGTATCTAAATTGTCATAAAACATCTAAAGTAAAAAGGCTTTAGGTAAAAGTATCTCACTTGAATTAATGTTTATTTTTATAACACTATTTTAAAAGACATTGAATTAATGATGCTTTATGGAACCTATAGGCAGAACCCTGAAAAAGCAAGTGAAAGACAAAAGCTACTTATTATACAATTTTGTCAGCTTAAAATGTTTTATTATATGAATTAAAAATTGATTAACTAAATAGTCTAAAGTCATTAATATCTGATTAGTTGTTCAGACATATCATAGTTGTAATATATGCATAACTCTTTCAGGGTGATTGTACCACAGAGAGTGGTTAACTAAGCTGATAGGGTTATGATCGAGCTCTATATACTTTACTGTCTTTTGTTAAGCGATGTGGGTGCTGTACTATCTAAAAAACATTAAACAGTAAAAGAAAGGTGTTTGTTATTAAACTGATCTGCTGTCTGAGTGACTACTTCTTTTGGCAAGTGTCAACTGTTTTTATAGTTATTGTAAGTAATCTTGGTACTAAAACCATTAATATAATAACCAATAACAAAAGTGTGCATTAGTGAGTTGTTTTTGTAGACTTTTGTTTGTTTTCTTGAGTAGAATGTCTGGAGTGTCTGGAGGACATTGTTGTTAAATCTTGTAGCTGAAAAGGTGAAAAATGTTTTACATCTGTAGGAAATTCAGCACTATGATGTGATTTTCTTTTTTCTTTTTTTTAATCTATTTTTCTTTAATCTATTCATATTTGCCCACATTTGGGTACTATACATATTCAGAATCAGGTATATACAGACAACCTTTTAACCAACAAAGGGAGAAATCCCAGATTTTATTATTGTGGACCATTTTCTATAGGGATTTCTTGACACCCAAATAAAAAAAAAATTAATCCCATTATATATATATATATATATATATATATATATATATATATATATATATATATATATATATATATACTGGGAGACTTCATAAATTACAAACTAAAAAGTATAATTTGTTAAATCACAAACTTGTTTTTATTGTAAAAGTACGGAAAAAATTTTTTAATTAATTTTACTGACAAAATGCTTTTGGAAATGTTCTGCTAGGAAACCTTCTATGCTGCCATCGATATGGAATCCCCACCTTGCAACTAACTTACTGTATATAGGAGTATATAACTTACTAGTAGAAGGATCATATTGATGCAAGATTCCACGGCATAACTTCAGGTGTCTAGTGGAGTCTATGCTTCAACCATTTGGGGCTGTTTGGGAGGTCATAATATGAGGCCTGGTAGGTACATGGAGTGTACTGTCTGGTTTTATTTGGACCATCCGTGTTTTAGTATGGGTCTTCTCTGGTTTCCTCCCATAGTCCAAAAACATGGATTCAATTGATTATGCTGCTCCAAATTGCCCCTATTTAGTGTGTATGTGAATAAGTGAAATCCAGCAATGAATTGGTGCCCTGTCCTCAGTGTATCTACCCATATATTTATATAATGAATATGTGGGAATGCACATGAATCTTGCCGCAAACCTAGGTAAAGAGAGCAATATTGTTTTTTTTTATTGTTTGATTTTATTTATTTTGCTTCAGGAGTCTGAAATATTTGCCATCATGCATAGTCAGCACTTTGTAACACCTCCTTTAACAAATGTACCTTTTTTTGTAGCCAGTTAGGTTATAAGTTCTTGGTTGTTGGATTTTTGCCCATTAATCCTGCAAAAAGATCTAATTCTGTAAAATGTTTTCAAATGCCATTTATATGACCTGGCATCCCCTTACGCTGATTGAAGAAAACACCTTATAATAAGTTAATTATTGCAAATTACTGTTGAGGCACAAACATTGTGGAGTTCTTTCTTTTATTATTTTCAAATGACAAAATCAACAGATTAATTTGCCTATATGTGTTTCGTCGTAGGCGGCACGGTGGTTTAGTGGTTAGCACGTTCGCCTCTCAGCACTAGGGATTCGCGGTTTGAATCCCAATCTGGGTGGATTTTCCATGTTTTCCCCGTGTCCGCGTGGGTTTTCTCCGGTTTCCTCCCACAGTCCAAAAACATGGATCAAGTCAATTGAATTATCCAAACATGGCCCCATATACAGTGTGTTTGTGTGATTGAGTGCGTGTGGCCAGCGATAGATTGGTGTCATCTCCTGGGCGTGTCTGCCCAGAATAAATGTTCTCCTCTGGATGGGCAGGGGGAACACCCCCGTGACCCTTATAGAGGATAAAGCAGAAGATAATGGATGGACGGGTGTTTAGTCGCCTAGGGTGGCACGGTGGCTTAGTGGTTAGCACGTTTGCCTCTCAGCACTAGGGATTCCCAGTTTGAATTCCCATCTGGGTGGTGTTTCCTCCTCCCCGTGGGTTTCCCCCGGGTTCTCAGGTTTCCTCCCTCCGGTACATTGGCTGCCCGGTGCCCGAAACTTTCTCCCCTGGATGGGCATGGGGAACCCATCCCATCTATCTATCTATCTATCTATCTATCTATCTATCTATCTATCTATCTATCTATCTATATATATATATATAGATAGATAGATAGATAGATAGATAGATAGATAGATAGATAGATAGATAGATAGATAGATAGATAGATAGATAGATAGATAGATGCCCAGCGATGCATTGGCGCCCTGTATTGTAGGCGCCAATGTGTATCTTGGTGTATCTGCCCAGCGCCCGAGACGTTCTCCCCTGGATGGGCATAGGGAACCCCACCCCACCCCACCGCGACCCTAATAGATGATAAAGCGGAAGATAATGAATGAATGAATGAATATAGATTGATAGATAGATCGCTCGATCGCTCGCTCGATCGCTCGCTCGATCGCTCGATAGATAGATAGATAGATAGATAGATAGATAGATAGATAGATAGATAGATAGATAGATAGATAGATAGATAGATAGATAGATAGATCGATCGATAGATAGATAGTGTGTTTGTGTGAGTAAATCCTTCCGATCCTGGTTTAGGATTAAGCGGATGGATGAACGGAATCTCTACTCGAAGCCCCGCCCCCTGCTTAATCATAGGCTCACGCGGTTACCAGCGTTCCAGCCTGGAGCACATGTCAGTAGCAGCAGCAGAAGCGTCAGTCGGTCATTCTCAACGTAACTTCAGACTGAGAAGACTACCGTTTGTTTGCTTTATACTTCAGACACAACTGACGGACGAAGAAACAACCATGGAGAAAAGCAGAACTTCCAACGGCGAGGTACATGTTGATGATCCAGCCATCTCTGAGGTTAAGAAAAGAGAGACCATTCAGCAAAGGTTGATAAGAATAGCAAAGGCGAACTTGTTGGTTATTTTGACTGTGGTCGCCGTTATCTTGGGCGTTTTGGTCGGACTTGCAGTCCGGCGCGCTAACTTGAATGAAACCCAGACCATATACTTCGGCTTCCCGGGAGAACTTTTAATTCGCTTATTGAAGATGATCATCATCCCGCTGGTGGTGTGCAGTTTGGTGTCCGGTGCTGCCAGCATTGACCCCAAGGCTTTAGGGAAGTTGGGCGGCTGGGCGATGCTCTTTTTCTTGGTGACCACGTTGATCGCTTCAGCTATCGGCGTTTGCATGGCGCTCATAATAAAGCCGGGCACGTCAGAAGGACCAAAACACAAAGTTGGTTCCGAAGACAGTGTTATTGAGTCGAAAGAGGTGGCGGATTCTTTTTTAGATTTAATAAGGTAAGTAGACCACACACGAACACCACTTAATGTCGCGTGTGTTGTAGCATAACGTGTAATGCTGCTAGTCATTCCAACACACGCTGCTAAAGTAGACATACTTTTTAAGATAACGAGGACAAAATTGTGTGATTTCCTAAACGTACTTTGTTATTTTTTATATACGGTATACTAAATAAATGAGCTGTTCTATGTTTAGAGTCCCACTGTTCTGTAACGTCAGCGTGTTGTTGCGTCAGATGCTAGCGACCCCTTTGTATCGGAACGTGAGCGCAGGGAGCCAGTTTACAAAGAAATAACCCGCTTAATGTCTGTTGTAAACTAAAACAACGTTAAACGCTTCTCAGAAGTTATTTTGCTTGTAGTTCGGGGAGGGTGGGAACTTGAGTAATTATGTTTGTGTGAAAGGAGCTCAAATGACACGAAGGCAAAAACTGTCGGTCAAAACTAGCCAGGAGCTTCAGGGTCAGGCAGTTTAATGACTGTGAAGCGTTCTACCAGATTGTAATGTCCTGCTTTTTAAATCCTATTTAAAGTCGTTGTTAATATTAATAATATTATCATTGCCAATAATATTTTGTCAGTTTTTTTTGTCACACACGTTTGTAACAGTTACAATTGTGTTGTGAAATGTAGAGGTGACTGGTCCATAAACTATGTAAGAAGTTATAAGAAGAAAAGATTTGCTTAAAAATCATCAAAGAAAGATATTCATATTCATTCATTTTTATCCATTATCTTCCGCTTTATCCTATATTAGGGTCGCAGGGGGGTTCCCCATGCCCATCCAGGGAAGAACGTTTCGGGCGCTGGGCAGATACACCCAGGACAGGGCGCCGGGCAGATACACCCAGAACAGGGCGCCAATCCATCCCTGGGCACACACACACAGACACGCACACAAACACACTCTATATGGGGCAATTTGGAGAACTCAGTTGACTTGATCCATGTTTTTGGACTGTGGGAGGAAACTGGAGAACCCAGAGGAAACCCACGCGGACACGGGGAGAACATGGAAACTCCACCCAGATGGGGATTTGAACCGGGAATCCCTAGTGCCAAGAGGCGAACGTGCTAACCACTAAGCCACCGTGTCGCCTGATATTCATATTAATCAGCAAAATAATGTATAAGGTAAAGTAAGGTAAGTGAAATATGCATGATGAATTAAGTGTTAGTTTTAGCATTATTATTATTATTATTATTATTATTATTATGAGTTACACTGTAGCTCAACAATTGACTGTAACAATAGCTGTAACACTCAACAACAAATATTAACTACAAATAACATCAGATACAAATGAATATATAAAGGGAGGAATAACATTTTTAAATTATGAAACCTTCAGAATATTGCCTTCAGAATTAATTAAAGCCAAAAGTTTCATTTTATGTTCAATGCAAGGGGTTGTATTTTGTTCCAATCTGTTTTAACAGTTCACTGCTGCAGGTTACACAAGTTCCTGAAAGGGTATTTGTTTTGTGTGTTTGACCACACCTTTGCTACTTTAAGCTAATTAGTCAATCTCCTGCACTGCACCCCTCACAATTGCAGACACCTGTCTGTGCAGTTCAATGTCATTTTATTTTCTTTTGTAAAAAAAGGGTACTGTATATCAATGGAATTATCTTCATGTTTCCATCCATTATCATCCACTTGATCCTATATCAGGGTCGCGGGGGGTTCCACATGCCCATCCAGGGGAGAACGTTTTGGGCACAGGGCGCCAATCCATCGCCGGGCACACAATCACTCACACAGACATGCACACATACACACTCTACATGGGGCAATTTGGAGAACTCAATTGACTTGATCCATGTTTTTGGACTGTGGGAGGACACCGGAGAACCTGGAGAAAACACACGCGGGCATGGGGAGAACATGGAAACTCCACCCAGATGGGGATTCGAACCGGGAATTCCTAGCGCTGAGAGGCGAACGTGCTAACCACTAAACCACCGTGCCGCCCCAAACAAAATTATAATTTAGCTTTTTTTATTTATTATTATTATTATTATTATTATTATTATTATTATTATTATTATTATTTTGCCAGTCTTTCAGGCATTCACCCTACATCACTATGAGCCAAATTTTTAAAATTGCTTTGCCCAGAAGGTTATGGTTAAGTGGGTAGTTTTTGCTAAATTTAAAAATGAATAACTTAATAATTAACTTAATAATGTTCTTATATAGCAATAGGATAATGCGGAAGACAATGGATTGATGGATGAATGTTCTTATATAGTATATTTGCATACTTATTCTGCCTCTTGCCTTCATGTAATGTACCTTTTAGTTTCTTATGTCTCAAAACTTTACTGTTTGTACAAAGGGCTTTATGACATGTTCTTTCAGAAATAAATATTTAGAATTAAATAGAGTTATTTGGTTTGTGATGTGAAATACTAAATGATTGAGTAAAGTACTAACTGTAATTTAAATGTTTAAATACAGACATGTCATGTACAGTATATACCTAAAAGTAATAAGGTTTTGGATTGTAAAAGAAAAATGTATTTATTTGTCAAACAGAGTTAACTTTGTCAATGCAGCCATCCTTCAGGTATAAACCATTATCATGATTACAATCTGTTGTTCAATATTGTTTATAATTATTGCCATTCCATAAAGGTTAGCATGTAGTACCTATCTTTTCTCTCAGGTAGTTAATAAGGAGGCCCTTAAATTTCTCTTTGTATTTTAAATGACCATAATTTTCTAAGACTTGGCAATGCACATTACATTAACTGAAATGGCATGCCAAATGAAATTTAAACAAAGCCTAGTGTCTTCTATGGCTTTCTTTAGATAAGGGAGATAGCATTAGAGAAAGATTTACTGCAGAAAGAGGCTGAAATTACTTTGGGAATGAAAACAAATAGTTGTGGATGTGGAGTACATATGAATGGAAAATTTTTGTGGCAAAGCATTCAGAGTACTAGTATAGTACTGAGTTTCAGCATTGTAATGTGTTTGACGCACCGCAGTCTCCTAGACTGAATTAGTGATAATGCCTCCCTAGTGTATTCAGAACAGCTAGTCTGTGATAAACCCTTTTTCTGTAACAGTAATAGTGAAAACTCACCAGGGAGAAAACTAAGTAGTGTCAATGAGTAGGCCAAGATATTTAAAAAGTTGATATACATTTGTTGTTTTATCCATTATCTTCCACTTTATTCTCTACTAGTGGCACGAGGGGTTCCCCATGCCCATCCAGGGGAGAATGTTTATGGCGCTCGGCAGATACACCCTGGACAGGGTGGCACACAATCATTCACACAGACACGCACACAAACACACTCTACTATGTGGGGCAATTTGGAGCATTTAATTGACCTTGATCCATGTTTTTGGACTGTGGGAGAAAACCGGAGAACCCGGAGGAAACCGATGCAGACACAGCGAGAACATGGAAACAGATTGGAATTCGAACCAGGAATCCCTGACACTGAGAGACGAATGTGCTAACCACTAAGCCACCGTGCTGCCCAGAAAATGAACTTGTTTCTCAAAAAAATACACTGCTGAAAGTGTACCTTGTTCTGCCTTGGTGTGGAGTTACTAGCATTTTGAAAAAACATGCTTTTTAGGCTGCCTTACATTTTCACACGGTGACATGCTTGTCTTATGTAAACCACACATATGATCATAAAAATAAATAAAAAAGGCAATAAATACAAATTGGTATTTATTACTCTCCATTCAAATGAACAGATTTTTGTTTTTAAAAATATGGTTTGGGGTGGCACGGTGGCTTAGTGGTTAGCATGTTCGCCTCTCAGTGCTAGGGATTCCCGGTTCGATTCCCGGTTTCCATGTTCTCCCCATGTCTGCGTGGGTTTCCTCCGGGTTCTCCGGTTTCCTCCCACAGTCCAAAAACATTGATCAAGTCAATTGAATTCTTCAAATTGCCACATATAAAGTGTGTCTGTGTGAGTGTGTGCCCAGCGATGTATTGGCACCATGTCCTGGGTCTATCTGCCCAGCGCCCAAAATGTTCTCCCCTGGATGGGCATGGGGAACCCCACCACGACCCTAATAGAGGATAAAGCAAGAGATAATGAATAAAAGAAAATATGGTTTGTCAAAGAACAATTTATAAGGTGGTTCTAACATCTTGTACTGATTGATGCATCTTAACTGACAGCATATGTTATGGACGAAAAGCAGACCAGAAGTAACAAACAGACCAACAAACTGCACAACCCTGTGTCCATAATGTTTGTGTTTAACCATGGGAATAGGGCAGTTAGAAAAACACAGTTCATAAAGCAATTGTGCTATGCTCAGCATGTTCAAGGATTCAAGGATTTTTATTGTAACATCACCTAGTACTGGGGTACTGCTGAGTGAAAAACTTATGAGCAAGTGCCCACAACTGTGCAAAAAGCAATATTTACAAATGTAAGGAAGAAAATATACAATAAATTTAAAATAAGTTAAAAATATAAGAATTTAAAATATGAAATATGAGAAGGGTATGGAAGAGGGTGTATGTGGGTGCTGTGCAGTAAAGTGCAAGGTGCAGTGTGTATGTAGGTGGAAATTGTATAAGCAGTTCACAGTTTTATTTGCCGTTCCTCAGTCTGGTTGCCTGTGGGAAAAAGCTGTTCCTAAACCGGCTGGTTCTGGTCTTTAAGCTTCTGTGCCTCTTCCCACTCGGAAACTGCAAGAAAAGGCAGTGGCTAGGGTGAGTGGGGTCCTTGATGATGCCACTAGATTTCCTCAGACAGCAGATGTTGTATAGGTCCAGAAGGTTTGGGACCTGAACCCCTGTGATGTGCTGCACCGTTCGCACTACCCTCTGCAGGGATCTCCGCTCTAGAGCTGTACAGTTCCCATACCCAATGCTTCCTGTCAGTACACTTTCCACGGTGCAGGCGTAGAAAGTCTTAAGTATACTGGGGTTTAGGCCAAACCTTCTCAGCCATCTGAGAAAGTGGAGGCGTGGTGTGTTCTGACCAAGTCAGATCTTCACTGATGTAAATGCCTAGGAACTTGAAACTGCTGACCTTTTCCACTGCAGTCCCATTGATGGTGATTGGCGTGTGATCTCCTGCCTCCTGAAGTCCACGACCAGCTCCTTGGTCTTGCTGACGTTTAGAGAGAGGTTATTCTCCTGGCAATTTTCCAGGATGTTGACCTCCTCTCTGTAGGCCGACTCGTCGTTGTCGGATATCAGGCCTATGATCGCAGTGTCGTCAGCAAACTTGATGATGTTGGAGCTGTGTCTGGCTGCACGGTCATGGGTGTACAGGGAGTACAGAAGCGGGCTGAGCACACACCCCTGTGAGGCTCCTGTGTTGAGGGTCATTGGGGCGGATGTAGTGCGTGTTGCCCATCCTGACCACCTGCCTCTGATTTGTCAGGAAGTTCAGGATCCAGCTGCACAGTGAACTGTTCAGTCTTAGATCCCGGAGCTTCTTCATGAGCCTAGAGGGAACGATGGTGTTGAATGCTGAACTGTAGTCCCCAAACAGCATCCTCACATACGTGTTCCTCTTGTCCAGATGGGAGAGGGCAGTGTGCAGGGTCAGGGCGAATGCATCGTCAGTAGATCTGTTCTGCCTGTATGCAAACTGTAGTGGGTCCAAGGTGTCGGGTAGTGAGGTACAGATGATGTCCCCAACCAGTCTCTCAGAACATTTGCTCGTGATCGGGGTTAGGGCAACCGGTCTCCAGTCGTTCAGACATGGTTCCAGTCCCACTGGCTGTCTGTGGGACTATAACTATGATGGCCTGTTTGAAGCATGCAGGTATAACTGGGAGAGCGAGTGAGGTGTTACAGATGTCTGCATAAACACCTGCTAGTTCTTTATAGCAGACTTTAAGCACTGTCCCAGGTATGCCGACTGGACCAGCTGACTTGCGTGGGTTTACCTGCTGGAATGCTCTACGCACGTCAGCCTTGGAGATGTTAGGTGGATTTGAGTCGGTGGTGGGCGTGGCGAATGCCGGGGCGCAGTGCGATCTGTCTCGAGCCAAACATAGAAGTAACATTGTTACCTAAATTCAAACGGGTATTTTAACAAGCTTGTTAAAATAGCTTTGTGGCATTCATGTAGTAGTTTACCAGACTGAAATGCTTTTAAGCGTACACCACATGATGCAAAACGACGCATTTCATAATGTAGGTCATATGGACTCCAGGTTTAGTGGAAATACTCTAAATAGTCTAAGAAAATATGCACAAGAAAAATTTTCACTTGCTTGAAAGGCTTTACTCTATGTATTAATGAATTACTTTATGAAATATAATTATAATAAAATTCCAGTCATTAGTGTCAAATGTTTGAAAATCAATTATATTTTTGGGTGACAAACTGTGATCTAAATGGTTTAAGTTGTGTATTTCTCCAAATATGTTGACAAAAAAACCTGTCTGCAGAGTATCTAGCACTCTTTTTATTTACAATTTGACTTTTATTTACAATTTGAATGCCTTAACTTCAAATAAAATAATGAGTGAGAAGGTTTTTGCTATTTAAGTGTTATTAAGGAAGGCATTTTTGTTGGTCCACTAATTCAACACATTATCAACGACAATCAGGAACTTGAGGAAATCACTTGAAATCATTAATGGATGTTGTTAAAAAAAAAATTTATGTTAAAGCTTACAAAGCAATAAAGTACAACATGTAATTGAAAATCAATTTTGTGCTGTCAAACTTAGATTTCATTCATTCATTATCTTCCGCTTTGTCCTCTATTTGGGTCGCGGGGGGGTTTCCCATGCCCATCCAGGGGAGAAGGTTTCGGGCGCTGGGCAGATACACCCAGGACAGGGCGCCAATCTCCCGCTGGGCACACACTCACACAGACACACACACGCATACACACTCTATATGGGGCAATTTGAAGAACTCAGTTGACTTCATCCATGTTTTTGGACTGTGGGAGGAAACTGGAGAACCCAGAGGAAACCCACGCAGACAAGGGGAGAACATGGAAACTCCACCCAGATGGGGATTCGAACCGGGAATCCCTAGCGCTGAGAGGCGAACGTGTTAATCACTAAGCCACCGTGCCGCCAACTTAGATTTCTTCTCTGATTAATTTGGTGCACTAAGTGATGAGCATTGTGAATACTTTCAAATGTTTTCAAATGCAAAGCATTATCAAGGCTACTGGAATCTGTCTGGCTGACTATTACTTGACACTAAACGTATGTAAGATGTAGATGCGTCATCAATAAAACTTACTCATGTTTCTCAAAAATAGTATATGATCAAAAATCAAAAGCAAAACTTTTGCAAATCATTGTCTTCCCATGTTGTGTATTTAAAAATGCATACTTTTGTTGTAGGCAAACTTGAAGACCATACAATAGGACATTAAAACACATTTTTCTAGTATATTTTAAAGTTTGTAAAGTATTTTGGTTTCATCGTATCTGTTTTATTTGTTTCTTCTAGGAACATATTTCCTTCCAACATTGTGGCAGCTGCTTTTCAGTCAGTGAGTAAAACCTTTATGTAATTAATTAATCACATTTACAAACAAGTTGGTATTTGTCAGTAGGTCCATATTTTCATACTACAGATCAGTTTTATTACCTAATTACACTAAAGTAATCTAAACTTTGAAAGTTAAACTTTAACAGAATTAGAGTGACTTCATGCATCAGTTTAAATTAGTGGTGTCCAGTGGATTTGTGTATAAAGACTTGCACATAGTTAATATTTGAAACAAATCATGAAACATGAAGATAAAACTAAAGTTTATAGAAACATTTGTACAGATGGCCTCTTCATTTCATAGTCTTCATTGTGTCTTGTTTGTTTTTTATGTTGCCCAAAATCTAGTTAATCAATAAAGCACCTTAAGGGTATAATACAAGAAAAAAAATGTAACATGCTTGTCAAACTAGTGATGCTGTTCATACAGGTTTTCACTTTGTTAGCATAGTGGGAAATTTACAAATCTTAAATTATATTTAGTAAGCAATCCCACTTGTATACGGTTAGAGTTATGCTCTGAAATATAATAGTTTTTTTTTTTTTTTCATTATTGGTTACAGAATGTTCTTTGGTTTCATGGAAAATAATTTATAGACCCACATGAGTAGCCATGGTTCAAATTCAAGCTATAGACAACTAATTGTTCTTGTTCTTACAATGAGTAATTCATTTCCTATCAATGTCAAGTAATGTGTCCCTAGCATATTGCCATATATGAATCAGTAGTCATCTCATTGTTTTGGTTATGTGGCATTTATGTTACTGGATTTACTGGTTCGACAGATTGCTCAGACGTCAGCAGATGCTATTCAATTTACTTGTTTAAAGGTCAATAATTAAATCATGACCACAAAATACAACATGGACATCCTGATGCATCAGTAACCAACAGTTAACAATCTTGTAAGGGAAAAAAAATGGTTATTGGTTAATCAAAACTTCCTTTTGCCTCCCCTCACCTCCCTAGCAGGCTAATTTGTAATTTGGGGTGTTTTATGAAAAATAAATGTTCCTTCTCTTACACTAAACCTTTCTCTTTTAATTGAAGTGGATGTAGTGATTTTTAGACTATTCATTCATTCATTATTCATATCGTCTACTTAACCCCTCTGCTAGTGTCACAGGAGAGATTCCCATGCCCATCCAACACATCAGATGCTGGGGGACAGGGCCCACACTCGCACCAACTCACTCACGGGAGACAAACACATTCTATATGGGTCAATTTTGAGCGTTTAATTTACCTTCAATGCATGTTTTTAGACTGTGAAGGAAACAGAGAGAACATGGAAATTTCAAACCAGGATCCCCAATGCTGAAGGGCAAATGTGCTAACCACTAAGCCACAGTGCTGCCGAATTTTTTTTATGCCATGTTAAATTCATATAGGAATTTTATGTCATTAAGTACTTAACCAAGAATTTAAAAAGCTGGAGTTTTATGGTATGTTCTCCCCTACGTGCTCTGATGGCAAGCTACAAGTTAAACTAAATTTGCCACATCTGCACATGCTTCCAATGTGCATTTAGTCAAACAATGAAAGTATCTTGCAAAAAAAAAGACAAAAAGACAAATTTTGATAATGTTCTTTCAAATACAAGATAAGTTTAATTTTTACAAAATGTTCTAATACATTTATGTTCCTGAAAGGCCTATTTTTCTTCTTTCCTTTTCCTAAATCACAATTCAGAATTTGACCAGAGAGGTGACAGGTTATGCAAGAACCAGTTGTCACTGAACAAGTTGTTTTAACCAAACATGTTGCAAGAATTTCTATAAATAAATAGGACTCTCTCATGAGAAGTCTGACCAGAATCAAATGAGCAAAGCTGATTTCAGGGACAATATGTGTGACTCAAAGCAGAAAAAAAACTATTAATCAAATTCTAGCTAATATGTCATCTGTCAAACCCCAACCATCTGGTTCTGAAGGTTGTTTAAGTAGGCTTAAGATAAATCATAGCCTTGGTATGAATTTTCACCCCTTATCCATTGTCACAAAAAAATTAGAAACCGCACAATTTAGGGTATTTTGAGTATGCCAGTAGCTAGCAAAACATCAATATACTGAATGAAAAACTAATTTGATTGTGTTTTTGAATTGATCTTATTGTTTGTTTGTTTTTTCTTCCACCTAGTATACTACAGGTTACAAGTTTAAGAACATTAGTAAGATTAACGGCATCGATGAAAATGTTACCACAATCGTTTTGGAAAAGGTAAGATAATATTTTAAGCGCGTATCACTAATTTGTTGTCAGTCTTAAAACTAATTTGTGTGTGTGATTAGGTACCAGTGGGTAATGATGTGGATGGTATGAATATCCTTGGCCTTATTGTGTTTGCTATGGTGTTTGGTGTGGCCTTAAGAAAGTTAGGAGAAGAAGGAGAAATTCTGATCAAGTTCTTTAACTCCTTCAATGAAGCAACGATGATACTGGTATCCTGGATCATGTGGTGAGAACACCATTTGGTTTAATTTCTTGTGTTCTTGTGTGAAGAATTATATATGCTATATTCTATATTATAAGGTCCAATTTTTTATATTGGAACATTAATTAAGTTTTTATCTTTCAGGTATGCTCCTTTGGGTATAATGTTTTTGGTGGCTGCTAAAATTGTTGAGATGGATGATGTAGGACTGTTGTTTGCCAGCTTGGGCAAGTACATTGCCTGCTGCGTGATTGGCCATGCAGTGCATGGTCTGCTAGTCTTGCCCATAATTTACTTTGTGATTACCCGGAAGAATCCCTACACATTCCTCTTAGGACTGATCACAGCTTTAGCCACTGCATTTGGAACCTCTTCCAGGTATGGGTTTAGATATTTTTTTTTGGACCACCATTCAGCACCCATGTGTATGAGTTTAAAAAAAAAAAGTGATGAATTTTAAGTTGTATAAGTAGGCTTAATTTGTAAAATTCAATTTTTTGTGTTGTAAATCCAACCACAACAGTTAATTATAACATTTTACTTTTTTCCTTAACTTTACTTGTTTGAAGTCTCCTCTCATTTTGTAGTAAGCTTTTACAATTGGCTTAAATCCTTTAGTTAAGGGCTTGTTATTACTCAGATTCTTTTTAAGCATTTTTCTGCGATTAATACAGCCTGAATCGCTCAACGTGCAGACTCTGTTCGAAATCGTTGCGTAGCTAATGATGAGTATGTATTTTTTGTGACTAATAGTTTTTAATAAATTTAAGTTCAAAAATTTAAAAATCCCCATAGGAATGAATGGAGCCGATTTTTAAACTGCCGTAACTCGGCCATTTTTTGAGCTACAGCCATGAAACTCGGTTTGGACTCAGGATAAATGTCTACAAAAATTTATATTTTTAGACAGATTGCACTTTTCATTCACTTTTTATCATTTTTTTGAACATCACTTCATTTATTACTATAAGCTGTCATTCCTATGAGCTATGGTGACGTCATCCCCGCTCTGATTTTCAGCCATTTCAGTTTTCTCCAAACAAACCTCTGTAAATTCTTGATTCTTTCACCTAGAAATATCATTTTAACCTTAAATTGTAGGGTTTTTTGTCCTTTCTAATGTGACAAAGGCTCATGACGATTGATGTTTCAGCTCACACAGTGCACAGATCTCAGCATTTTAAACCCTACATTGTCCCAGCATTTCAAGCCCTCTCTGTAGTTCCTACAGGAAATACAAATCTAGTTTGAGTACATTGTTACACATGGCGTGTCTAATAATGTTCTGATCATTAAGTGTAAATGTGTAAAGTGTTTAGAAGAACTAGAGCACTAATTAGGCGCACCTAGGAATAATGCTGAGTCACTGTTCCAACTGTCATGACTGTCTTGAGTATACCTCAGTATAAATCATGGAAATATTTTTTATGATTTCATTAGGTTGGTATGGAAGCCCGTTTCCACCACTAAGAGGAAAAAAACTCAGAGTTCTGACTTTATATCTCAGAATTTTGACTTTATATCATATCGGACAGCGCATGCGTGCGCATGCTTGTGACAGGCTCATAGCTCATATATACATATGAGGCGCGCAAAAAGGCTGCTTGTGGTTTGGTTCTACGTCGTTGTGTTTAAATAATTTCATGGTGTATACCTAAATTCACTTTTTTAATAAAATCGAATTAAACTGTTAAACAACCTTGACCTTGCCTTTGATACATTATCGTTGAGACTTTATCTCAGTGTTTAATGGTAACTGCTCTGCATCGGACCGAACAACCACCCAGCGCATCCCTCACACTCACTTACTGCATCTAGTGCGGCTAGGGCGTAGGAAGTTTCTTATCCAAACCATGGGCTTTTCATTCACAATTTATTAAACATACACGTCCTCATGTCCGATAATCATAGTAAAGCTGCTCGAGGTTACCGATATATACTTTTACGTTCAAATAATATGACAAAGAATTATATATAGTTTCTATTTTAATCCTATTAATATATATATATATATATATATATATATATATATATATATATATATATATATATATATATATAGTTGGATAAATCTACAATGTGTAAAGAGTACATTATATTAATAATAATAATACACTTTATAGTTGTTAACTGAGTCCCTGTGCTGGGCAGTTTTCGCTACTGGCCGGCGGGAAAAGTCATCGTAACACACTGAGATGCATTTTAGATTTCATTTAAAAAAAAAGTGAATTTAGGTATTCATTCATTCATTATCTCCCGCTTATCCTCTATTAGGGTCGCGGTGGGGTTCCCCATGCCCATCCAGGGGAGAACGTCTCGGGCGCTGGGCAGATAGACCCAGGACAGGGCGCCAATCCATCGCTGAGCACACACTCACTCACACAGACACACTCTAAATGGGGCAATTTGGAGAAATCAATTAACTTGATCCATGTTTTTGGACTGTGGGAGGAAACCGGAGAACCCGGAGAAAACCCACGCAGACACGGGGAGAACATGGAAACTCCACCCAGATGGGGATTCGAACCGGGAATCCCTAGCGCTGAGAGGCGAACGTGCTAACCACTAAGCCACCGTGCCGCCTGAATTTAGGTATATTCTATGAAATTATTTTAACCCAATGACGTACAACCAAACCACAAGCAGCCTTTCTGCGCACCTCATGCATCTGTATATATGAGCTATGAGCCTGTCACACGCATGCGCTGTCTGATATGATATAAAGTCAGAATTGCGGGATATAAAGTCAGAATAAAAGATAAAAGGTCAGAATTCTGAGTTACTTTTTTTTTTTTCCCCTCTTAGTGGAAACAGGCTTCCATAGGTTGGCAAAATATTGTGCTTAGCCTATAATTTCAAATGTTTACATAACAAATTTTAGTTATTGATATATGTTTTATTCTTTATTGACTATTACATTTGTCATCATTGAGATGTTTTGTTAATTTTTATTTTAATTACTGGAGCTGATTGTAGGTGGGACCCGTTAGAGGTTTTAAATCTGTGTCTAAAAATATTTTTAGAGCCGTCATTCTCAAAGTCCTCTGGTTCCAGGCCAGGGGCATGTTATTATATAAGCTAAATAACTTCCATTAGTTGAACTGCTCCCACATCCAAGGATTAAAAGATCTGCTTCATATGAAAATATTTTTGATGGGACATTAGGAGTTCAGTAAGATTGGACTATTTGTGCTAACTGTGTATATCCGTTCTCTGGAAATCACTGATCTTGATTTTAGAAGTCATTTAGATTGCACGAAGTGTACTTTTGGTTGCTGTGAGGAAATGGTTGATGTGCCAAACATGATACTACCAGCTTTTGGGCAGCAATTTTAAAGGGACAAAGGGATAATACTATTTAAAAACATCAGCTAATATGTGTCAAATGGCACACAATGTACAACACGTGCGCAAGCAGTTTTTACATTAGTTATCTATTAAGTTTATACAGTGTACTTCTGTCACAACATTAAAACACTTTTGTCCTTATGTCCCAAGAAGCAACATTTTCGCAACTCTAGATGCTCTAAATAATCTTAAAATAGTATATATTTTTCTTCCCCAGTCATTTAATATCAGATATTTTAGATCGCAAATACAGTTAGACAATCATAAATGCTTTTTGGTTTGTCACAAATCCACTTGTAACAGCACTAAGTACTTTGTATTAGTTACCTTTAAACAAAATAACTATTTATTTATGCTACTCTATAAATACTTTAATGTCCCTGCTGTCATAGAAATTAAAGTGTCCACATTATGAATTTGCCATTTAACATGTTTATAGCCATACTTAACATAACTGTCATTGGAAAAGTATGCAAATATGCAATTCATATTCACGTTAATAAGAACAAATAAAACATTCTTATTTTATATACTCTAGTCGGCTAGGTGAGCTTTTTAGTTTGTATTTTTAATGAAACATGAAACCACTTTTTTTTCCTTATTTTCCATTGTTGAAATCCTGAAATGCCCCCTCAAAACCTTAGTAGAATTTCTCACAAACTATTCCATTGTACAAGCAGATGGCGGTTCCATTGAAATTAAATGTAAACAAATGTGGATGACTGTAATTACTATGCTAGTAGGCAAAACCCAAGAAAAACAAAACAAAGAAATTTCACAGTATATCTTTTTAAATAGAATTAAATTTACACTTTCCATTACACTTTATTTGGTTTCTTAATTTAGATTTTAAATATGAGAAGCTATAGTCCTGGAAAGGCAGGTTCAGTTACATAGCACCATTTGGACTTATTCAAAGTATATGCAAAACATTTTTAAAAATATACTGAAGTGAATAAAGCATATTAAAATGTAAGATATAATTAAAATGGATCAAATTAACATAGACATGCAGCTTGGCAGCAAAGAAACCCTGTTCTTTATGCTTCGTGTTTACCTAAACGCAGGACAAACTGATAAGTTTCTAATGAGTAGAGAGTTTTGATGAACTCAAACTGCTGTACCATATCATGTAAACATGTATGTCCTGTCTGTCGCAAACCAGCACAAGGATATAAGAATTGATTTCTGATGAGAATCAAAGGTCCATTGGGAACTCTCTTTATGTAGCAGAAGTTTATTAACCAAATGTGTTGAGTGTTCCATTTCATTTGAAGAATTTACTATGTAAAAAAATATTTTTTGATACTGCTTTGTAAAGTATAAAGAACTATTCATTTTACCTTTATCTTTATTTACTAATCATATTAAGACATCATATTGTCCGATAATTTGATTTGCCATGATTTAAAAAAGGGTAAACCTCTTTTAGTTGATACCTAAAATAGAATTTTGCTGCCATTTTATGTAAACTTTGTGTAAAACAGGGAAATGAGTAAAGTGTAAAAACAGGTCGGGTAGCCTGCTGGTGCGTGATTAAGAAGTTAAAAGTCCAATTGCAGCTTTTACCATTCCCGACAGTCTTGCAGTAAAAACTGAATTTTGAAAACTGAATGTTTATTTATTTATTTTTTTGCCATCTATGTCATTTAATTTTAGAAGACTATAGGTTATTTAGTTTTTGTGATCTTTTTTTAAATTATTTTTTCAGGTGGCAAAGTTTTTCATCCATTTTAATTTTAGGAAGTGCAGGTCTTTAAACGTGCTTTAAATTGCCTGTTTAATTTCTGACTTTACTATTTGCTTATGCTTAGTTCTGCAACACTACCACTAATGATGAAGTGTGTGGAGGAGAACAATGGCGTGTCTAAACATATAAGTCGCTTTATCCTGCCCATTGGTGCCACAGTCAACATGGATGGAGCTGCCTGTTTCCAGTGTGTGGCAGCGGTTTTTATTGCTCAGCTAAATGGCATACCGCTCAACTTTGTCCAGATCATTACTATATTGTAAGTGCAATCATCCGATCTGTCTAATCTCTAATCATGTGATATAAGACTATGACTTTATCTTTTATGTGTAATTCCTGGAACAGGGTTACAGCGACTGCATCAAGTGTGGGGGCCGCAGGTATACCTGCAGGAGGTGTGCTGACCCTTGCTATCATCTTGGAGGCAGTAGGACTACCCACTAATGACCTGTCCCTCATATTGGCTGTTGACTGGCTTGTGTGAGTAAAATATTAATCCAACTGTGTAATACTTGCATTATAGGATCCGCATTTTATTAAATTAGTTTGGAGCTGTGACAATATTATAATTATGTGCAATAACACAATCATGATGAGTATTCAAATGTGCAATATAATATTATTCTATCATCTGCCACACAGTGAACTATATTTAAAATTTTTAAGATTTAAAAATATTACATACAGTACTGTACACATGCCACTTTACTTTTACTTTATTGCATAATTTTGGTACTTTTAGTAAAATTTTACTGTGCTTTTTGTAAGTTTTTTTTATTTTTATTTTTTTTATTATTTCTACTTTTGTGTATATATAAACACGACTAATTGAGCATCTGCAAAAACTGCAATTTTCCCCCATGGATTAATAAAGTATTCTGATGATGACTGATCAATTATCACATAAGATGTTAAAAATAGGGGCGGCACGGTGGCTTAGTGGTTTATCACGTTCGCCTCTCAGCGCTAGGGATTCCCGGTTCGAATCCCAATCTAGGTGGAGTTTCCATGTTCTCCCCGTGTCTGCGTAGGTTTTCTCCGGGTTTTCCGGTTTCCTCCCACAGTCCAAAAACATGGATCAAGTCAATTGAATTCTCAAAATTGCCCCATGTAGAGTGTGTATGTGTGCATGTCTGTGTGAGTGATTGTGTGCCCGGCGATGGATTGGCGCCCTGTCCTCTGCCCTGCGCCCAAAACGTTCTCCCCTGGATGGTGAGTGTGTGTGTGAGTGTGAGTGTGTGTGTGAGTGAGTGTGTGCCCAGTGATGGATTGGCACCCTGCCCTGGGTCTGTCTGCCCAGTGCCTGAGATGTTCTCCCCTGGATGGGCATGGGGAACCCCACTGCTACCCTAATAGAGGATGAAGCGGGAGATAATGAATGAATGAATGTTAAAAATAGCAGCTTCACTGTTTCTAAATGCATGTTAACATACAGTCATGGCCAAAAGTTTTGAGAATGATACAAATATTAATTCCACTGCTTCAGTTTTTATAATGGCGATTTGCATATACTCCAGAATGTTATAAAGAGTGATCAGCTTAACAGCAATTAATCAAGTCAATATTTGCCTAGTAAATGAACTTTATCCCCCAAAACACATTTCAACTTCATCGCAGCCCTGCCTTAACAGCTAACATCGTTTCAGTGATTGCTCCATTAACACAGGTGTGGGTGTTAAGGACAGGGCTAATCTGTCATGATTAAGTAAGAATGACACCACTGGACACTTTAAAAGGAGGCTGGTGCTTGGCATCATTGTTTCTCTTCTGTTAACCATGGTTATTTCTAAAGAAACACGTGCAGTCATCATTGCACTGCACAAAAATGGCCTAACAGGGAAGAGTATCGTAGCTAGAAAGATTGCACCTCAGTCAACAATCTATCGCATCATCAAGAACTTCAAGGAGAGAGGTTCCATTGTTGCCAAAAAGGCTCCAGGGCGCCCAAGAAAGACCAGCAAGTGCCAGGACTGTCTCTTAAAAGTGTTTCAGCTGCAGAATCGGGCTACTAGCAGTGCAGAGCTAACTCAGGAATGGCAGCAGGCAGGTGTGAGTGCATCTGCACGCACTGTGAGGCGGAGACTCTTCGAGCAAGGCCTGGTCTCAAGGAGGGCAGCAAAGAAGCCACTTCTCTCCAGAAAAAACATCAGGGACAGACTGATATTCTGCAAAAGGTACAGGGAGTGGACTGCTGAGGACTGGGGTAAAGTAATTTTCTCTGATGAATCCCCTTTCCGGGGGGGGGGGGGGGGGGGGGGGGGGGGGGGGGGGGGGGGGGGGGGGGGGGGGGGGGGGGGGGGGGGGGGGGGGGGGGGGGGGGGGGGGGGGGGGGGGGGGGGTTCTCCGGTTTCTTCCCACAGTCCAAAAACATGGATCAAGTTAATTGAATTCTCAAAATTGCCCAATTTAGAGTGTGTATGTGTGAGTGAGTGTGTGCCCAGCGATGGATTGGCGCCCTGTCCTGGGTCTATCTGCCCAGCGCCCGAGACGTTCTCCCCTGGATGGGCATGGGGAACCCCACCGCGACCCTAATAGAGGATAAGCGGAAGATAATGAATGAATGAATGAATGAATCCCCTTTCCGATTGTTTGGGACATCTGGACAACAGCTTATTCGGAGAAGACGAGGTGAGCGCTACCACCAGTCTTGTCTCATGCCAACAGTAAAGCATCCTGAAACCATTCATGTGTGGGGTTGCTTCATAGCCAAGGGCTCTTTCACAGTCTTGCCTAAAAACACAGCCATGAATAAAGATTGGGACCAGAATGCCCTCCAAGAGCAACTTCTCCCAACCATCCAAGAGCAGTTTGGTGATCAACAATGCCTTTTTCAGCATCATGGAGCACCTTGCCATAAAGCAAAGGTAATAACTACATGGCTCAGGGAACAAAACATAGAGATTTTGGGTTCATGGCCTGGAAACTCCCCAGATCTTAATCCCATTGAGAACTTGTAGTCAATCATCAAGAGATGGGTGGACAAACAAAAACCTACACATTATGACAAAATGCAATTGCAGAGGTCCTGAAAAAGGGTCAACACTGCAAATATTGACTTGCTTCATTAACTCATTAACTGTCAATAAAAGCTTTTGTTACTCATAATATGATTGCTATTATATTTCTGTATGTGATAAAAACATCTGACAAACACACACAAAATCCAGAGCAGCAGATCATGTAAAAATATTATATTTGTGTCATTCTCAAAACTTTTGGCCATGACTGTAATGTTCAGTACAAAACTAATGAAGTCTAAAATGATTAATACATTGGCTTGTGCTCTCAATATTACATTGTTTGAACTATTATGACATTCTGAAACCTAAATGGTAATTACCAGTTATGTGCATAATTTCAGAAAACTGAAAATAATTTGGGTTTTCACGATCCACTCAAAATGCCATTTTCAAATGGCAAAAAAGCATGGCAGTATTTTTTTTTAATCAAGTTCTGTGCTTTTGAAAATGGAGGTTTGTAAACCTATTAAATCTCGAATCATCAAAACTAATGTGCTACTGACTGCCTTCTAAAAATAAAGAGGCTGGCTGAGCTGTGCCCAGGCCTGTATCATCTTCTCAGAACACAGCTGTGATACCTGATTCTACATCAAGCTTTGTTGCTAGGTTGAAATCTTAAACTACTATTCTGGCATGATTCTAAAGTGCAGTTTCACAGACTGAAAAATGAGAAACTCCCTCGGGTATCCTGCATTCAGCTTTTGAAAGACTTGATGTGCCTGCTTCCAGGTTCTCTGAAGTCACTGAAAACAATGAACTGAAAGGGTTTTTTTGTCTAAATTGTTCAATTACATGTGAATCAGCAACCTTTCAGGTAGTGTTAGAGTTCACACAAATGCAGAATCATGGCTCTGCATTTACAGCTGCTGCTCTTAGGTTTATTAAATTTCTAATAAACTAATAAGTGGGTGCTCATTAAGGAGAGAACATTTTGGGCATATACATCCAAGGCAAGGTGCCAATCCATCGCTGGGCACTCACTCACTTACCCAAACACACATGCTGTATGTGGGTAGTTAGGAGTAGCAAATTAACCTTGAATCCATGTTTTTGGACTGGGAGAAAAAAACAGAAAACCCATGAGAGAACATGATAATTCCATCCATATTGGAATTCAAACCTGGATCCCCAGAAAATGGGGTCTTTGTCATTACTACTCTACCACCAGACACCTTCAGCATTTAGCTTGAACATTCAGTCATAATCTGCAATGACAGGTGTATAATGGCCCACCTTGCATGTTAGGAATGGGTACCAGCTGCTTCCATTTGCACCCTAAATAATTCTAGTCACAAATACACTTATCCAAACACTGAACAAAAGGCTTGATTTGTCAGGAAATATAATAAAGCTGCAAAACACTGAATACATGGCCGCAAATCATCCAACATTGTATTCTAATCTGATCGTTCTCCTGAATAAAAGTGTCTGCCATCAGCATTTTTCTAAAGCTTTGATAAAGCATCATTATGTAACATTTCATAATAATTTAAAACTTGGCTTTAGTGTAAATATTTGTAATTGCTTGTTCAAATAACTGTGTGTATTCTTTGCACAGTGACCTTGAGTTTTGAAAAATACACTAAAGAAAATAATCTGATGGTTATAAGTCATACTAGAATACCAGCTCCTAAGTAGATTCAGTTTATTTGTCGGTGAAAGCTAAAACCTCCATTCAACATAAAATTTAAAATACAGCTGAATCTGTACTGTTATATTTTATATTAATTATTTTTAATTGCCTCTCTCTTCCATATTTGTGCTTTTAGGGACCGCACTTGCACAGTCATCAATGTCGAGGGTGATGCCTTTGGTGCTGGTCTGCTGCAGTACTTCACAGACCGTTACAGTAAAGAAGGCGATGTAGAGTTGACCGAGATGCGACTGGAGGACCATTCCTCAAACCCTGAACATTCTCCTCTCATGGTGAAATCTGCTAAAGTGGAAGTTGCTGGATTACCATCCACTAAAAATTAGTGTGTCATGTAGTGATGTTCAGAGTTGTGCTTTCTTAATCTCTGTTCATATTATGAGGTCATATTGTACAGGTCAGTGAAGAAGACAATCAGTGAGATTATTCTTATAAGTTCTACCAAAAGAAATACAGAAAAGCAAAAAATGTTAAGTAGATTTCCAAAGATTTTTTACTAAGAATATATTTTGTTCTCCAGTTTATTACTGCATTCATGGACAGGGTGAACATGAATGTACCGTTCCATTAATGTTTGTTTAATCCACCTAATGGATGATAAAATGACTCGTTATTATGTTACCTTATTTATGAATGGTTTAAAGATCAGATTTCTTTACTCACTAAAGTAAACATTAAGTACACAATCGAACTGACAAGAAACTAACAGAAGATTTTTTTTTTGTGTTCAGAAAATATTTTGAAGTCATGGACAGTTCAAGGTTGAGACTTCCGTTAATTATTTAATTAATTAATTAATTAAGTCCAATGTATGCTGCATTCACTTCCGCATGTCTTCACATGTATAATTTAAAAGTGATATTTATTGAATTACCTGCATTTCATTAGTTACACAGTTTGGGTTTTGACCTGTCATCATGTGAACTTGAATACCTTTTAAGATTTTAGTGATCTTTTTAACCTCTAGAGACACTCCTGCCAACTTAATTTATTTTTATATTAGATTTCTATCAAACGTCATGATATTTACTGATCTGAAAGAACTTTTTTGTGCACATGTCATTTATTTGTGTCACTGCCTTTTCAAATTCTATTTCCTTTTAGAACGAACTATGTTTTCTGATTTTTATGCAACAGCAATGGCTTAAAATATACACAAGCACAAGAACATTGAATGAACATTGTAATTTTGGGGGATATATATATATATATATATATAAGCTCATGCACAAAATTTGCCTTTTTCATACCAAATCTGCACTATTCAGAGAAATGAACATACACCAAACCATTTTCACTCTAAAATATGATTTCATTGTGTTCAACACTTTCTGGCCAAAAAACACACACTAATATGTAGTTGTGCTTTAACGTTGTTTATTTTTAGAACTTGAAACACTGTTTGCTTTGCTCTTACATCTTGCATTGATAGTGGAAGAGTTAAGCACAACCCAAAAATAGGCTAAAGCAATCCCACGTCATAAAACTCACCAACACTGCAGTGATAGTTTTATAGACATAAATTTGAATAATATGGGAGTTTCTAACTGGAAAATGTCAAATTATTCCAAAATGTCAAACAAGTACAATACTTAAGTTTAAATGTGTGTAAAAGCTTTGCATTCCAAGATAATGACAGGGTGTTGGTCCTGTATAAATGCAACTTAGTGATGGTTGTGGCTGAAACCAATAATAGTGTTCCATATGCAAAATGTTTCCCCTCTGTCTCTTTTTTAAATAAATGCTTTGGTAGTAAAATAATTTTGTTTCATTTTGTTTTGTACTTTTTTTTTTTTTTTTTTTTTGTGCTTTTTTTTTCAATCACACGGGAGTGAATAAATGTGTAGTTACTTTAGACATGCAGTGGTGTAATGCTTTAGCATTCCAGACTGTAAACTTTAAACAAATCAAACTAGACCAAAGTTAAGGCACGCAGTTACAATTATTGATACAATTACATCTAAAGGCAGAATATGGTAGTCTTTTGTTTGTATCTAAATTTAATTTCATTTTACTATTTTAGTTTGTGAATGTTAGCTACAGAAATGTAGGTTATAACTCGTGACATGCTTCCCACTGCTGTATGTGGCAACGTCATATCTGTGGTTATGGCCACTGTTACTTTCTCAATAAAATCTGGATTTAAAAAAAAAATAAACTAGCTTTCCATTACACTGAAATGTTTAACCTGCTTAATTTAGGAGTGTTTTATATAAAGCGAGAATTGAACGTTTTTGGAACACTGAGTATATTCTACAGTTCTGCATAAAGCTGATGCCATTAGGTTTTCAAAAAAAGTAGAATCAAATTTTGGCAGTGGAACAAAATAATTCAGCATTCATTTACCGTCTTCCACTTAATCCTCTATTTGGCTCGTGGGGCGGGGTTCCCCATGCCAATCCAGGGAAGAACGTTTGGGGCTGGGAAGATAAACCCGGGACAGGGCGCCAATCTATCTCTCACACAGACACACTATATGGGATAATTAGAGTATTCAATTTACCTTGAATCATGGTTTTACAACTGGAGAAAATCCACAGGGAGAACATGGAATCTCCACCCAGATTGGGAATTGAACCTGAAAAAAAACAGCGCTTAAGGTAAATTAGTATTATATATCTGTATTATATACCCAGTATACCAGAACCTTCCTTTGGAATTAGCAAATAATTTGGAAAAAATAGAGCTTGGTGGGATCCCCCCTCCCTCCCCCAAACTCTAGTTGCTTATTTATACTATGCTTTTGAACTAAACACTTCCCTGTAAATAACTGAGAAAATCAGGGTGTTTTTAATACTTTTGAGTGGTAGTGCATATATTTACAGTATATTACTGGTAAAGCTATGGTTATATTACCACCTGCCTTTAAAGAAAGCTTGGATTGTCATTATTTAGTAACTAATTTGTAAGTATTTTGTACACTGTTATATCAGTTTTGTAAGTAATTTAATCATTAGTCAACTATTTTAACCTTTATGTATCAGTGAATTTAGAACCTATTTGAAGCACTTTCTAATCTTACAAGCAGCTTAACACTTTTACATTGTAAGTACATAATGTAATTATGTTAATAATGCATAATGAATGTAATGCTGTTCTTTCTTTACTCAAGGGTGTTCGTCCATCATTTCCAAATACTGTGCATAACCTTGAGCTTTTAGAGCTGTGTACAGTGGTGTCTTTTTTTAGAATATGCATTTTTCTTTACACAAGCATCAATCTAAGCTTTATCTCATTACCCTAAAACGGATACCAGAGTTTCAAATTTAAATTTAATTTTCAAATTTAAATTCACAACATGAATTTGTACAGTTTCTTTGTAAGGATGCATGTGAAATAAGGACATGTTCACTTTATTTAAACCCAACATCTGTTATGTGAAAATTTGTGTGTATAAAAACAGACCTTATCTCCTCTTAATAATACATTATTGCACCTAAAAATATAAAATAATAGCTACAGTGTAAAAAAGAATTAAACTCACACTGTGTATATGACTTAGCAGGATCCACTTCAAAACATTTGGCTTACTGTTTGTGGTTATAATACATTTATCAGCACTGATCACTTGATTAAAAATGCTATACTAATATGTCTTAGTTCTTTGCTCTCACAACAACCTCAAGCATTTTTGTTTTGTGCAGAGAAATACCTGCTCACATTTTTAATGTTTGTTTTCAAATAGGTAGTTCTGTACAGATTCTGTAGTAAACTGAGCATAAAAACAATATGGCAGCAATTTAAATGTGAGTGCAGCTGAGCAAGGACTTTTGAAGGTGTTAGCTGCAGCTGGTAAATTATAAAGGGTGATTTGGTGCTTTGCGTCTAGTGGTGGTTCAGAGGGGCAGTGGCTCTGTGATAAGCTTAGCCAATAATTGAGGAATGAGTCAACTCGCTTTTACAAACACACAGCCATATGATATATTACTATTGGCATTTGCCTCTTGTAAACAATGCACAGTAAATTATCAATTAGTTAGAACATCTAACAAGGTTCAAGCCTCAGCCTGGATCACCCCCACACTCACTCCCAACCCCATTTCAGTTCAAATGGTGGTAAAACCTTCACTGCATGAGTGTGAATTTCATCCTTTGTTCCAGAAACAAACTATTTAGGTAAACTGGCAGAACAAACTGCCCCTGGATGCAAATTAGTTTGAATGACTGTTTAGTTTCTCCACATTTCCTGGTCCTGGGCCAGACTCCAGTGCAGTGCTGCCCTGATTATGTTAAATCGAATAGCACAAGTATAAATGAAAAGACTGTCAGGCAGCACGCCTTCTAGTGTTCAGACATCATAATTGCATTATATGACGCCATATCGTTTAATCTTATACTACTTGTTGAACAACACAGGTGATGTTTTTAATCGTTAACGGACATGTTTAAGCCAATGGAGTTAAACAGTGGAGTTTTTAAAAGTCGTATTTTATGTTTTTAGCCTCTAGGACGTGCAGTTACAAATAGCCTACACACGCTGTGTATTAATATATTACTATACACAAATAGTTAATAAATAGAAAATGGTAATGCAGCGCAATATCATTTTGACAATCTTTGTGACATGGTGTTGTAAGACATCGTATGTCTCTTTGTCCTGTTAATTATACAACTCCTCAGTAAGGAAAGTAGCTATTGGCTGTCTTAAAAGTCCTAGAAGTCGTCAGGGTCGTGTGTGTGTGGGGGGGGGGATGCCCATGCCCATGCCCATGCCCATCCCCATACAGAGGAGAATGTTTCGGGCGCTGGGCAGATACACCCAGGACAGGGCGCCAATCTATCGCTGGGCACACACTCACTTACACAGACACATATATATGGTGGAAATTGGAGAATTCAATTGACCTTAATCCATGTTTTTGGACTGTGGGAGGAAACCGGAGAACCCGGAGGAAACCCACAGGGAGAAAATGGAAACTCTACCCAGATTGGGATTCAAACCGGGAATCCCTAGTGCTGTGAGGCAAACGTGTTAACCACTAAGCCTCCGTGCCGCCCTTGAAATAAGATATAACTTGTTAAAATAACTTTATTGCTTTGTCTGGATCCACTTTACATCATTTATTTTTACATAAATTACATAAATAGATGTTTAGTTACCTAGTTGCTGTTTAGATGGAGGCACACAGTGGACAAGGTGAGTAAGCGACTGACACTGTGTAAGATAAATCAATTTATATTTACATCCCGCACTGTAATTAAGAGATGGGGTCAGTGGCAGCTTTGGGTATGCGCAGTTCAGTTGCAGTGTGGGGATGGAGCGATGCAGGTCTTCTCTTACTATGCGACTAAGCACTGAGAGTGTTGTGGTACGGGGCTTACGGCAGAACATGCTACTCGCTGAGGACTGAAACTGAAGAACATATGCAGGTGTGATAATTAAGTGGTTTGGGTGTTGGACTGTCAATCTGAAGGTTGTGGGTTCAAATCCCAGGTCCACTGAAGTAAGCAATGTGGGTCCTTGAGCACGACCCTTAACCCTCATTGCTCCAGGGATGCTGTATGGCCAAACCTGGGTTCTAACTCCAACCAACCAAATCAACTGCTAAATGACCAAATGTGGATCGCAATAATTCTCCAATAACACCAAAAAAAAAGTCACTAGATTTGTCCATAGAAAGTTAAAAAAAAAAAAAAAGTTGCTGGAGGGACTGAAAAGTCATTAAATCTTGCAACAAAGCCATTGGCAACAGTGCACATGGTCACATTTTAAATAGACACACAGAAACTCATCGCACTTTCTACTCGCAATGTATAATACCGTGTGATAAAGAATCGTGTGGTTGCTTATCAGGCCAGCTTAAGCACTTTTAATGTCAGAACACCAAAAATAGAATTCCACTAAAATCTACAATTTGACACAATGACACTGCTGCCATTCATTACAGATCACATAACAGTATCTCCAATGTTCTAATATGTTTATCCTGATCAATGGAGCAAATGAACCAGACTTCAGGAGGCCTACAGTTCTCTTCTTGATATCTTGGCTGATTCCTTTTTTATGATGTCACACAAGGAAAAGTTGTGTTTGAGGTGTGCCTTCAAGTATACCTACAGGTGTGCCTCTGATTAACTCAAATATTGTCAGTTAAACTATTAATAGCTTATCAGGTCAGTCATATTGGCACTCCCAAAGTTGTTTTCAGGCACAGCAATCTTAATATATGTGAACGTGTGATTTTGTTGAATGTAACAATAATTCAAAATTAGGCACATAGAAAATATTTTGGTAATCCTAACTGACTTAAAGGGTTAAGTGTTTTAAGTTTAAGGTTGAGTGATGACCTTAGAGGACTTTGCTCCTCAGAGAAGAATAACTCATTACTTTTTTTTTACCACACACTCGGATTTAAAGTACAGAACCTGGGTTCTATTGAAATACATTTTGTATATTCAGGGGTTTTTCTATGAACTAAATCAGTTTTTCTAAAATGGAAACCTAATAATTTTACAAACTGTACAGTATCCCATACTGTTAATGCCATCCAGCTGCTCAAGAAGAATAAGCACCCCACTGAGCATTGTTCCTTACAAGGTTTCTTCCAACATCATCAGGGAGTTTTTTAACCACAGTTGCTTCAGCTTGCTCTTTAAGGGTTCAGGCTTAAAACCCTATATAGCTGCTTTGAGACAATGTTTGTTTTGTTTGTTTGGGTTTTAGCGCCATAGCACACTGGGGCTATTTATACAGCGGTACATAGGTTGTGTTTCTAGTCTATCTTGGTACGGCCTATATCTGGTCCTTCAAATGTAGATGTGCCAGGTAATTTAGTATTTTTCCTGGTTCTGTGGTCTTAAGTGGGTTTTGGGTATTGTTAACTGTAAAGTATTTCAGTCTTTCTGGTTGTAGTGTTGGGCAGTCCATCAGTATGTGTCTTATTGTAAGTGTGGCTTTACATAGATGGCAGGTAGGTGCGACTTCCCCTGCAAGCAGATGTTTGTGTGTTAGCTTGGAGAGTCGGCATCTTGTAACAGTGGTTTGGTTTGCACGATTATCCATTCTAGTGTAGGATTTTCCAACTTTTGGCTCAATTTCAAACAGTTTGTTTTGTGGGTTGTTGTTCCATTCGTTTTGCCATTTGTTTTTAATGTCTCTCTGATCATGTTATCAAAACTGCCCGTTCCTGTAGATTCCTCCTTTACAACATAAGGAAGATCAGACCCTTTTTGACTGAACATGCTACCCAACTGCTTGTTCAAGCCCTAGTTCTATCCCGGCTCGATTATTGTAATGTGCTACTTGCCGGTATCCCAGCTTCCACAATCCGACCTCTTCAACTAATTCAAAACTCTGCAGCCCGACTTGTCTTTAACCAGCCCAAGCGAACTCATGTCACTCCTTTACTCACTTCCCTCCATTGGCTTCCTGTAGCTGCTCGCATTCAGTACAAGTCACTGACTCTAGCATACAGAACCATTTCTGGATCTTCCCCCTCCTACCTTCACCCCATCTTTCCTAAATACACTCCGACCCGTTCTCTTCGCTCCAGCGATGATTGCCGCCTGACGATTCCACCTCACCGAGGAGCTAATTCGCACTCCGTGGCGTTCACCACTGCAAGATGGTGGAATGCTCTTCCCAAATCTGTCCGTAAGGCAGAATCACTTAACAGTTTTAAAAAATTACTGAAGACACATCTCTTTAACAAATACCTGTTGTAATAAAAAAATAAATAAAAAAAAAAAGGGGGGGGGGGGGGGCGTGTGCCGCGGCATCGAATAACATTCAGCTTTGATGAATTTACAGTATAGTTGGTTTTCTTCATAGCTTCTGACTTGTGGTGTTCTCATTTGTAAGTCGCTTTGGATAAAAGCGTCTGCTAAATGTAAATGTAAATGTAAATGTAATGTGTGATGAGATTTTTGGGAATGCGTCTGTAGAGGGGCAGAGTCGGGTGGTGATCTCCTCTTCTGTTGATGTTCTAGCGACTCTGTCTACTCTTTTGTTGCCAGGAATTCCAATGTGGCTAGGTATCCAGCAGTAGATAACTTTATATTGCTGTTCTCATAGGGTTTTGTCTTTTTTCAGTATTTCAGAAATAATGGGGTGGCCTGTGTCTAGGTTTTTCAAGGCTTTTAAGCATGATATTGAGTCTATGCAGATAAGGAATTTTTGGTTATTGCATCTTTGTATATATTCCAGTGCTAGTAATAAAGCGTGATCTTCTGCATTGAAGATAGAGCTGTGGTCTGGTAGTCGGATGCTGTGTTGGTGGTTTGTAGATACAATAGCAGCTGTGACTTTTGTCTCGGTTTTGGATCCATCTGTATAAATTGTTATATGGTGCGGGAAACATTCTCTGATATTGAGAAATAATCTGTGGTGTTCGTTTGGGTGAGTGTTTTCCTTCTGCTTTTCAGTTTTAAGTTTTAGTATGATTTCGAGTGTCTTGTAATCCCAGTAAGGTATTGGATGGTAGATCTGAATCAGTGAGTCCATGTGTAGTTCCAGGTCTTTTAGGTGCGGTTTTATACGAAGTCCAAGAGGTCGAATTTGTTTTTGTTTAGAGTCATATTGATGCTCAAAATGATTTTCAAAGATAGCTTGGTTTGAGGCAATGTACTGTTGTAAAAAGTGCTTTATAAAAAAAAACTTCTGGTTTTAAATGTAAATGCACTTTGTAGCCCAACAATTTGGGACTAAAGTCCATTTGTCTATTAGAAATCCGCACTTAGTAAACTAATGCACAATCCACCCACAGGACGAATGCAGTAGTTAGTATCTATTATTTGAGTAGATAGTGATGATTCTCAGCACTGTGGTTATACCTTTGTAATTGTTTTGTCTTACTGTGTATGGCACCATTACACTAAGATCAGACAGCAATGTTGTTGGGAGTTTTGGTTGATGTTCTCAGGATCTTAATCATTAAAAAAATGAAGTAAAGACCATCATGGAAAACAGATGGACTACTGTATGTAATTGTAAAAGTACAAAGTGTTTATATAGTATGTGTTTATATTGTATATAGTAAAATACAGATGGTCCAGAACTCAGCCGCCGTGTAATCACACAGATCTCATCCTCTGCTTATATCACTCCGGTCCTACAACTGCTTCACTGGCTACCAGTCAAATCACGCATCACCTACAAAATTCTCCTACACACTTTTAGAGCAATCCACAATCTCGCCCCTCCATACCTAACTGACCTCCTGAACATCTCCACGCCCCTCTCTAAGATCTGCCTCCTTCCTCCAACTATCAGTACCCTCTGCTCGCCTCACCACCATTGGGAGCAGAGCTTTCAGCCGCTCTGCCCCGCGGCTCTGAAACTCACTACCCCATGGACTACGAAACACCATCTCCCTCTCTCTGTTTAAGACTGGTCTAAAAACTCATCTTTTTAAATGAGCTTTTAACTGTTAATTAATTATTATTGATATTTTATCTTTGTAATTTATTTTATTCTACTTTCTTTTGGGCATGATTATTTTTAAATGTAAAATGTAAATGTTTTTAATATGTATGCTTTGTACAGAGTCCTTGGGTGTTCTGAAAGTTGCTTTCAAATAAAATATATTATTATTATTAGTATTATGTGGAACTAATAAAATAAACTATGAATGCAGACACTTATATAATAAGTACCACTTTTGCATAGGATTATAAAAATGTGGTAGCGGTAAGTGGTTAGGGTGTTGGTTTATCGATCTGAAGGTTGTGGGTTCAAAGCCCATGTCCACTGACATTACCGATGTGAGTTCTTGAGCAAGACCTTAATCCAGATTGCTCCAGGTGTGCTGTGTCAACCCTGTGTTCTGACCCCAACCAAGTCAGGAAACTTGTAAAAGTGCCTGCTAACTTACTAAATATAATGTAAATGTAAACCTCTCATCAACTCATCGGCGACAACACAAAAATAAGAATAGAAGCAATTGTAAACATAACATTTTATGCAGTCTATAATGAATGCAGCTCACCAGTGCAAGTTATATCATTTCTCTTATTGTATTCTTTCGCCCTGATTTTAAATAAACATAAACAAACATCGCCACCTACAGGTGGTGTCGTCTTTTAAGGTGGACCGAATTTGAAAAATCGGCTGATAATCACCGGATACATCATCATCATCATGCTTTAAAACTTAAACACACGTGTAGAAACGTGGCTGAGTGTATTACTCGGTAATTGTGTTTGGACTCTACGACCACTTTGTCTCTTTAGACATTTTATCGCGTTTCGTCTGTTAAGCCCGACCTTATCCACGTGGCTAGGAAATGACGTGTGTTGTCAAAGGTCACGTGACGGGGACGCCTTAAGCACTTTAAACATGGCGGCTTCGTGTAGCGTGTAACGTTTTATCACGTTGACTGCGCCCACGTCTTCCTCATCTCCTTATAGGACCTTCCTCGTTTTTTTTGCGCTGGTTTATATTTGCAGCATTTGTTTTAGCTTTCGGAGGACAGGAACGTTCATTGCAAACATAATTGCTTGTTGTTTGAGAGTGGAACACAGTTAGGAGGATTAAAAGCAGCCGATGCTGAGACGCGATGCAGCAGCAGAACCAACACATCCCTCTAGATCATTCTGCTGGAAAGAACATGGAGGCAGCGCTGTGAACAGTAACCGTGTTTGTCTTTCTCTCAGTCTGAAGAACGCTTCATTCAAACTACCGAGACTCAGCAACCTTCCTGCAGCAGACAACCAAACAGCTGCACGCAAGACATGGCGTCTGAGACACAGTACGTTTACGTTTTAACATGACACACAAACAGACGTACGTTCAGCCTAAGACGTATTCCTCCAGAATAATACCTGTGGCCATCAAACTCTGACTCCCTTTTTTCATATGTAAGGTTTTATGTGCAATGTGTAGTATGTTACTATGTGCAATACTGTTATTATATGTGACATTTGTTTATTATCTTTAGCTTTATCTACTACAAGGGTCGGGGGGGGGGATAATACACTAATATGGAGAGAACATGGAAACTCCACCCAGATTGAGATTCGAACCTGGATTCCTGACGTGCATACCACTAAGTCACAGTGCCGCCCTAATAAATATATCATATCATATATGGTTAGCTTGTGCAATACAAGTGATGTCACCACTGTCACTTTATCGTTGTATTTTTTTCATTATTTAGCTTCCGCTTTATCCTCTAGTAGGGTTGCGGTGGGGTTCCCCATGCCCATCCAGGGGAGAACGTTTTGGGCGCTGGGCAGATACACCCAGGACAGGGTGCCAATCTATCGCTGGGCACACTCACACAGACACACACACACTCTATATGGGGCAATTTGGAGAACTCAATAGATTTTGTATATTCAGAGGTTTTTCTCTGAACTGAATCAGTTTTTCTCAAATGGAAACCTAATAATTTTACGAACTGTACAGTATCCTATACTGTTAATGCCACCCAGCTGCTCAAGAAGAATAAGCACCCCACTGAGCATTGTTCCTTACAAGTTTTCTTCCAACATCATCAGGGAGTTTTTTAACCATTGTTGCTTCAGCTTGCTCTTTGGGGGTTCAGACTTAAAACCCTATATAGCTGCTTTGAGACAATGTACTATTGTAAAAAGTGCTATACATCCATCCATCCATTATCTTCCGCTTTATCCTCTATTAGGGTCGCGGTGGGGTACGAAATGCCCATCCAGAGGAGAACATCTCGGGCGCTGGGCAGATACACCCAGGACAGGGCGCCAATCTATCGCTGGGCACTCACTCACTCACTCTCTCACACACACACACACACACACTCTCTATATGGGGCAATTTGGAGAACTCAATAGTTTTTGTATATTTAGAGGTTTTTCTCTGAACTGAATCAGTTTTTCTCAAATGGGAACCTAATAATTTTACAAACTGTACAGTGTCCTATACTGTTAATGCCACCCAGCTGCTCAAGAAGAATAAGCACCCCACTGAGCATTGTTCCTTACAAGGTTTCTTCCAACATCATCAGAGATCATCATTTTTGAACCACTGTTGCTTCAGCTTGCTCTTTGGGGGTTCAGGGATAAAACCGTGTATAGCTGCTTTGAGACAATGTACTATTGTAAAAAGTGCTATACATCCATCCATCCATTATCTTCCGCTTTATCCTCTATTAGGGTCACGGTGGGGTTCCCCATGCCTATCCAGAGGAGAACATCTCGGGCGCTGGGCAGATACACCCAGGACAGGGTGCCAATCCATCGCTGGGCACACACTCACTCACACAGACACACACACTCTATTTGGGGAAATTTTGAGAATTCAATTGACTTGATCCATGTTTTTGGACTGTGGGAGGAAACCGGAGAACCCAGAGGAAACCCACGTGGACACGGGGAGAACATGGAAACTCCACCCAGATTGAGAGTCGAACCTGGATTCCCAGTGCTGACCTGCATACCACGGATTCCAGGTTCAAATCGCCTTGTATCTTATGTAAAATCTTATGTATCTTTTGTACGTTATACAGCTTGAGTAACTGTAACATCTGCAGTTTCTCTTCGGAGATCAATAATGTATTCTGTTTTGGTTGTGATAATTTGTTTGCAGTAGTTATATTAATATAAACCAAAGTTATAAGTACATTCCTTTTAAATCGACAATGATTTGGTTTGGTAGTACACAATCAGTTTGATATAAAGTAAGGGTGACATAAATTCAGTATATCCTGTATTAATTAAACTAATACATTTTCTAAATAATATTCCTCATAATTACAGATTGTCAATAAAAGAAGTAGTCCAGTTGCACATTAGAGTTTATCCCCATGTTTAGTTACAAAATAAGAGCCCCCTGACATGCCTTCACTAATTATTTTTCTTGCAGTATTAATTTGGGAGTGAAACACGTACTAATATTGCCACATAACACTTTCACTTTAACTTTGTCCTGCCAGTTCAGTTTCAGGTAAATCTGATATCATTTACAAAATAAAGGTCTCTGAACGGCTGTGGTTGAGTTTAATTCCATAGTTTATGGTTAGACACAAACTTAAAAAAAAGACCATTAACAAAAAGTAGTAACAAGTAGAAGTAACAAGCAGTGTATATAATGTGTTAATGATATATACTCACATTGTGCCATTTTATTAGGTAGTGCTCAATGATGTTTCACTTACCAAATAGAAGAGCTTTGTAGTTTTATTACATTCTGTAGTCAATCTGTTTCTCTACATACCTTGTTAGTCTACTTACTTTGCTCTCTGATGATCAGTACCCCAGGTAACAGAGCAGGTATTATTAGGGTGGTGAATGATGTTATGAATGAGTGTGATTGTGCATATAGAGTATGTGTCTATTTAAAATATATGAAGGCCCCCCCGGAGTAGAATAGGGCCTCGCCCCCTCTGGCATTCGTAAAAGCCGAGCAATGAGGCGCCTTGTTTGTGTGGCCCGCTCCAATCACTCGGCTAGTCAGGACATGCCCTAGGTTGCATCCCTTGTGAGATCCCTAGACGGCGCTGGCTGAGGGTCAATCGAGTGCTTATTACATCTAGCGTATCGAGTATATCACCCCTGTAGCCCTAATGCATAACCTGCTGGATATCCGTGCATTCCCTTTTTGGGCTCCATGGTGGGCAGGGAGCAAGGGTGATGAAACCATAATACTCAAAACATGGAAACTAAAACAACTCACAAATGCCGTTTACTAGACCTTGATAACGAACTGGACCCACGGACTGGAAACAATCTATATGGCCCAGTGGAAAACTGGCCCAGGTTCATTATTATGGAATCTGTACAACCTGATTATAGCCTAACCAAACTGTCACCATTCAGAATCCAAAAAGGCATTATGGGTATCACTGGTACAGTTAAAGATGCAAAGAAACTCAGATCAGGGCAGATCCTGATAGAATGCATTAAAAAGGTACAAGCTGAAAACCTGCTAAGTATTAAATCATTTGCCAACATCGAAACAAAAGCCTTCCCCCTCCCAACACTTAGTAGCTGCTAAGGCGTAATACGATACAGAGAATTGTTGGACATGGAAGAGATTGCTCAGGAATTAACACCACAAGATGTAACAAACGTGAAACGAATTTTGATTAAAAAACAAGGTGATCTGTGCAAAACAAACACATATCAGGTTTAACAAACCCATCATTCCTGCAAAACTGGCAATAGGGTACATAAAAGTGGTGGTGGAACCCTACATTCCAAACCCAATTCGGTGCTTCAAATACCAAATGTATGGCCATGGATCCTTGACCTGCAAAGGCAGTGCTACCTGCCACAAATGTGGGGAAGAAGAGCATGCCAGCCCTTGTGATAAACCTGCAAAATGCACGAACTGTGGGGGCCCACACCCTGCATCAGACAAAACATGCCCAACCTGGATAAAAGAGGAAGAAATACAGAGAATAAAATACTGCAGGAAACGAAGTCTTCCGGAAGCCAAAAAAAACTTGTTGCTGAAATGAAGATGGTCCGTTTCGAGAGATCATTTGCAGAAGTGGTAAAATCAACTCGTCAACAAGTCAATAGCTTGTCAAACCGATATCACGTGGTTGAATGAAGACATACCCAAAAGTGCTCTGCCCCCCCTCAAAAAGAACAATCCATAACCAAAACAAAGTGCTCAACAACTCAGTGTTCAAACATGGTAATACAAACAGCTGGAAACCCTACAGGTACAGATGATAACAACAGCAAAAAAGCAAAGAGTTTCGAAGCAAAGACCCGAATGAAATAGAAATGAAAGAGGGTGGACACCACAGAACTAGAAGTCTCTCACCCTGCAGCAAGAGTAAAAGTAAAACCCAACCCAAAAAAAACACATGAGGGCAAACCCAGTAATACAGTGGAACTGTAGAGGTTTACGGGCAAACTGTAACGAGTTAACACGCTTAGCTCTCACACTCAAACCACCTGTAATCTGCCTTCAGGAAACCCAACTGACTCCAAACAGTAAAACATACTTAAAGGACTACGTAGCATACCACAGGTATGGCCCAAATATCGGCAGACCAGCAGGAGGAACCACCATATTCACAAGGAAAAATATACCACACATACACATACAGCTGGATTCCCAAATTCAGTCTGTAGCCATCCGTGCATCAAACATTACTCAAAGATCAATAACAATATGCAACATATACATCCCGCCAAATACCGACATCTCAGTAGCAGCAATGGAGGACCTGTTAGAACAACTCCCCCCACCATTCTTACTAGTGGGGGACTTTAATGGACACAACCCATTATGGGGAAGCCAAGACACCAACAAATGAGGAAAAACCATGGAGGAAATTATCGACTCAAACCAACTTTGCTTGATGAACACAAATAAAAACACATATCTGCACCCAGGGCATGGAGTATAAAGCACCCCAGACCTGTCTATATGTCAATCGGACTTACTCACAGAATTCACCACTTCCCAATTTGCATAACCCCAGAAAAATCTCAGTCCATCCCTACCCCCCAACGATGGAAGTTTGCTGCAACAAACTGGCAAGCCTTCCAAACACTCTGCCAACAAAGACTAAACACAAACCCAGTCAAATACCCCAGGGACATAAATTGGTTCACTACCATACTTAAAGAAATGGCAGAAGAGACAATACAAAAAACACCCTCAAAATCAACAAAGAGACATAACCCCTGGTTTAACAATGACTGCAGACAAGCAATACTACACCGCAAAAAAACTGAAAGAACATTTAATATTCAACCAACTTCAGAAAACCTAGTAAAGTTAAAGTTTGCTAGAGCCAAAGCGCGATACATAATAAATCAAACCAAAAAACAAAGCTGGAAGCACTTTGTCAATAATATCACCGCCAATACAAATCCGATTAAAATCTGGAATCTGATACACAGAATGAGGTGTAAAGGGGAACAATCACGAGTCCAACTCCTTCAAATCGGACAGCAAATAAGTGAAACAAATAAGTGACTTTTAATCTAAGAATACAGAAAACTATAACCAAGCCCTTACCATGGAAGAACTAAACGTTGCTATTCAGAAAGGACATAAAACAGCAACAGGTCCAGACAATATTCATTACTAAATGATAAAACATCTACCAACTACATCTAAAACACTACTGCTGAAAATTTTTTTATGAAATATGGGATACTGGAAAGATACCAGATGCATGGAGAGAGGCGACAATCATCCCCATCCCAAAACCTGGGAAAGATCACAGCATACCATCCAACTACAGGCCCATAGCCCTGACCAGTTGCTTATGTAAGACAATGGAACACAACAACTGATCGACAACAGAATAGTATGGCAATTAGTAAACTATAACACTCTAAGTGACTTACAGAGTGGCTTCAGGAACAAGAGAGGCACAACAGACATTGAAAAAGCCTACGACACGACCTGGAGATATGGCATAATGAGAGACCTCCACCAAGCTGGTTTTAAAGGACGATTGCTAGTTTTCATTAAATACTTTCTTACAGACTGACATTTTGAATTAAAAATAAACGAAAACCCCTCAGAAAGACATAACCAAGAAATGGGAGTCCCACAAAGAAGCATTTTATCAGTTACACTTTTCAACCTAAAGATTAACAGTGTGGCCAAGGTGATCACCCCAGGTACTTTCTGCAGTATGTATGTAGATGACCTCTGCATAGGGGTGAGGGAAAACGACATGACAAACATTGAACACAGACTACAACAAAATATTAACAATATTGCAAGATGAGCCATCGAAAATGGCTTCAAATTCTCCAGAGAGAAAACAGGTATCCATTTCGCCAACGGAAAGGTTTCCACCCGGACCCATAAATTTTGCAAAGGAGGCAAAGTTCTTAGGACTCATCTTGGACAAAAAACTTAACTTTATCCAACACGTACAGACAATATAGAAAGAAATATGTCCCACCATACCTATCCAACACAGATCACAGCCTGAACACAAAACAGACCACGTCACCATTTCCAGATGCTGTATTGGAAACACCAGACTCACCCATGCACACCTGATAAAGGGAGAACCAACAGCCACCTGTGAAACATGCAACAAACCCCTGACTGTGAAACACCTACTAGTAGAATGCACTTAATATATACAGCACCGGCGCTCTACTAAAATACCACAGACATTGAAGGAAGCACTGAAACCCACAAACACAAAAAAGTCCTAGCCTATCTAAAAATTACCGGACTGAAGTTTCAAATATAAATTAAATTAGCATCGACATCTACATGCATACCTAACCTCTCTTGCCCTGTAAATAACCAAAGAGTGTACGGGGCGTTAAACAAACAAACAAACAAAATATATGAATGAATACACATGGAGTGTATTGGACACTGGTAGCGAGGTAGTTGGTTATGTTGTGAAAAAAGTTAACCGGCCCATGCTGAGTTTTGACTGCAGCCTAATCAAAGGCTCTCTCAAACAACTTTAGTGTCTAACCTCACAAATGCTTTTCTGAATGAATGAAAATCGAGGTTGTATGGTGTGTATGTTCTGCATCAAAAGATACAATTTAAATGTGTAATAAAATGCCTGTTATGTTCATATATAAAAAACAAGGAATAATATGTCTTCTCATTATTTATGTTTGTTTTTTTCCCCAGTTGTTCAAGAGATGAAGATGTATTAATAAGCAGAAGCTGGATCTGGAGGCCCATTAATAGTTGCTTCTGAAATTGGATTCAACAGTATCATCAGAAACTTGATTAGTATGAGGAAAAATCTGCAGATTTGCTTTCATCTTTTTATCATTGCATGTTTTGTGCTTTAGCTTAAAAATATGATCACGTAACTATTTACACTTTTGAATAGTAAACTCAAGGATCTGTTAACACCATTTATGTCATATTAAAACTAAGACATTGTAAACATGAGAATTACTTTCTGCCAACTGCTATTAACAGGTGCCATTGTGCTAAATCTGTGTATCTTATATTATGTATCACAAACCCAGCAGCAGATGATGGAGAAGCGACGTAAGCAGGGTAAGGTTTCACAGAAAGGCTCATTGACCTCTGGCCAGGGAATTGCTGGGATAAGTGGTAGCATGGCTGCGGGCAATAAGCAAAAAAAACCTCGTGTGACTGTAATCTTACGTGAGTTTGAAGAATTTGAGAACTATGTATACAATGTAGCACAATTCTTCTTGCGTCAGACACCAGAAATGCCTTTGTTAGTTGTGGCCGACACACTGCCTTATCCTCCTCTGACTTTGCCAGAGAATGCCCATTTGCTAGTGTTGTCCCCTAGCCCAGACAAATCTCCTCAATCACATCGTCCAGAATTTCATGTATTGTCTGAATTTGTGCTGCTGGTTCCCGATGGTGTAAAATTGGAGCATGGACAATACATTGAGAAGCTCATCCTGGAGCTTGAAGGAGAAGGACAAGGGCAGGTACACATGGTTGCCACCCCTGTGCTGGGCTCTGCTGTGGTTCAGTGTCTGGACCTGCAAGTGAGCTTAAAGGAATGGACAGCCACATATTCCCTAATGCCATCTGAGCGCATTGGCAGTTTATGCACAGCTTTGACTGGGAGCGCTGTCATCCTTATTAGAACTGTCGACCTTTTTAACTTGTCACTCCCACTGGCACGCCCTTTACTGTCTGCGTTGTTCATACAGACTGCATTGCGAGGTTGGAAGGTAAAGCTGCTAGAGGGACCTTTATTTTCTGCCAGCCACTGGCCGCTCTTCAGTTCAGCACACAACCAGTGGAAGGCAGACATTCATCTCAAGGAGTCTGCAAACCAGCTCATGAAAATCTTTGGTCTTAAGCATTTGGTATGGCCTGATGGAAGAGAACAGTGGTATGGCTGCAGCAAGGAAACAGCACGATGTTTTGGCACTGTGTTGGAAGACACACCGGACTATCTATACCTGGACCGTTGGACACCACCCTGTTGCCTGCGTGCGCTTCGGGAAACTACAAAATATGTTATTAACATTCTGGAAAGTTCTGGTGTGCGTTACTGGTTGGAAGGGGGAAGTCTGTTGGGAGCTGCCAGACATCAGGACATCATACTCTGGGACTATGATGTTGATTTAGGTATTTATTTGGAGGATGTGTCTAATTGTGAGTACTTGAAGAATTTAGATTCAGGGCCACTTGTGGATGCTAATGGATATGTATGGGAACGGGCAGTAGAGGGAGATTTCTACCGTGTCCAGTACAGTGAAACCAATCATCTACATGTGGATCTCTGGCCATTTTATCCCCGGAATGGAGTCATGACTAAGGATACCTGGACAGAGCACAAGCAAGATGTGGCTTTTCCTGAGCACTTCCTTAAGCCACTGGTACCCATGCAGTTTGCAGGAATCACCGCTTTCGGGCCCAATAACCACCGCGCCTTTCTGGAGTTTAAGTTTGGAGAAGGAGTCATTGAAAATCCTCAATACCCTAATCCCAAAAAGAAAAAGATAGATGGGTATTACCATCACGCTTAGAGATACCAGGGTGGTCCGTTTGGTTTCATCCATGCTGCTTTATTTATTCTGAGCCATTTACCAAACTCACTTGTTTCCACTGAATCCCACTGTCTTAATTAAGATTATTTAATTATCTGGGCAACTTGGGTACACTGTGTAGTTTGAGGTTACGGTAGGCAAAATAATTCACTTTTAGAACCTTGAGAATCAGTCACGGGATTGTGCGGATACAATGCAGATCATATCTATGGAATAAAGAAAAACTATTTGATGTCTGTATTCATAATTATTATTATTGTTGTCTCTCAATACTTTTTTCCTTAATATGTATATATGACAAAATTGGCTACAATAAAAAAAAACTGTTGGGTGAAGGCCATGACTGGGGCACGGTCATGAGGATACAGAAATGAGCCAGTATTTGTTCAGAAATAGCATGTTATGATATGACTTTTTTTATTGCCCCGATAGTAATACAAATTTTTGAGTGATGTACCATTTTGGGCAACTGAACAGCACTGTATAGCAGATCAAGCTGAAGCCTCTGATCTTCCCAAAATGATATATGAGTAAAAGAATGTAACTAACCAGATGTTGCTTGCTGGGATTTTCAAGTTCAAGTTATTTATTTATATAGCGCTTTTTACAACAGTACATTGTCACAAAGCAGCTTTACAGAATGAAAAGCCTTTAAACCCCCAAAGAGCAAGCCGAAGCGACAGTGGCAAGAAAAAACTCCCTTTTTTGTTGTTATTCAAGGAAGAAACCTTGGGAGGACCAAGACTCAGTGGGGGACTCATCCTCCTTGAGCGGCCAGGCAGCAACAACAATGCAGGACAGCCATGTAGAGACATTTAACAAATGGAAAAACTAAAAACTGGAAAACTATATGTGAGTCCATTAAGGGGGCGTCCTGCAGGACCGCCAGTCCAGTTAATATTCAGGTTCCATCCAGTGTTCGTCGGCAGAGCCATGGATGAAGATCTCCAGGAAGCCGGTCACACATCAAAAGAAACAGACAAGGAAGGCAGTTAGAGCTAATAAAGCACGGCATTTAATTAATAACTAATTTATTGACACAGTGCAGTATGTGACTCCGGCATCACTGACTAGAGCAGCACAACTAAAAGAGGCAGATACTGCAGGCTCTACATAGATGAGATGGCGCCCCGGAACAGCATCATTTCAGTGCCACCCCCCCCCCCCCATTAATGATGAGGTGGGT
>JAFMOD010001272.1:65494-95720 GCA_019802435.1 Corydoras maculifer | reverse complement strand
TTTTTTTTTTTTACAATGTGCATGTTAAAAGTTTAAAAAGAGAAACTGTACAAATATGGCACTGTATGATATAAACAAAAAATTGTTTTATAACTTATAAAGTGAGTAATGCATCTACAGTGGGGAGAACAAGTATTTGATACACTGCTGATTTTTCAGGTTTTCCCACTTGCAAAGCATGTAAAAGACTGTAATTTTTATCATAGGTACTCTTCAACTGTGAGCGATGGAATCTAAAACAAAAATCCAGAAAAATACATTGTATGATTTTTAAATAATTAATTTCCATTTTATTGTGTGAAATAAGTATTTGATACACCAGAAAAAGAAACTTAATATTTGGTACAGAAACCTTTGTTTGCAATTACAGAGATCAGACGTTTACTGTAGTTATTTGTCAAGGTTTGCACACACTGCAGCAGGGATTTTGGCCCACTCCTCCATACAGATCTCTTCCAGAGCCTTCAGGTTTCGTGGCTGTCACTGGGCCACACAGACTTTAAGCTCCCTCCAAAGATTAAGATGTTTCCTACGGAGGCAATCTTTAATTGCCCTGGCTGTGTGTTTTGGGTCGTTATCATGCTGGAAGACCCAGCCACGACCCATCTTCAGTGCTCTTACTGAGGGAAGGAGGTTTTTAGTCAAAATCTCACGATACATGGCCTCAACCATCCTTCCCACAATATGGTGCAGTCGTCCTGTCCCCTTTGCAGAAAAGCATCCCCAAAGAATGATGTTTCCACCGCCATGCTTCATGGTTGGGATGGTGTTCTTGGGGTTGTGCTCATCGTTCTTCTTCCTCCAAACATGACGAGTGGAGTTTAAACCAAAAAGTTATATTTTTGTCTCATCAGACCACATGACCTTCTCCCATTCCTCCTCTGGATCATTCAGATGGTCATTTGCAAACTTCAGACGGGCTTTGACATGCGTTGGCTGGAGGAAGGGCACCTTGCGTGCAATGCAGGATTTTAATCCTTGACGGCGTAGAGTGTTACTGATTGTTTTCTTTGAGACTGTGGTCCCAGCTCTATTCAGGTCATTGACCAGGTCCTGCCGTGTAGTTCTGGGCTCATTCCTCACCTTCCTCAAGATCATTGATGCTCCACGAGGTGAGATCTTGCATGGCGCCCCAGACCGAGAGAGATTTTCCGTTATTTTGCATTTCTTCCATTTTCTAATAATTGCACCAACAGTTGTTGCCTTTTCACCAAGCTGCTTGCCTATTGTCCTGTAGCCCATCCCACCCTTGTGCAGGTCTCCATTTTTATCCCTGATGTTCTTACACAGCTCTCTGGTTTTGGGCATTGTGGAGATGCTGGAGTCTGACCGATTGAGTGTGTGGACAGGTGTGTTTTATACAGGTAACGAGTTCAAACAGGTGCAGTTAATACAGGTAATGAGTGGAGAACAGGAGGGCTTCTTAAAAAAGAAGTAACATGTCTGTGAGAGCCAAAATTCTTACTGGTTAATAGATGATCAAATACTTATTTCACACAATAAAATGGAAATTAATTATTTAAAGATCATACAATGTATTTTTCTGGATTTTTATTTTAGATTCCATCACTCACAGTTGAAGAGTACCTATGATAAAAATTACAGTCTTTTTCATGCTTTGCAAGTAGGAAAACCTGAAAAATCAGCACTGTATCAAATACTTGTTCTCCCCACTGTATGTGCAACTAATGCAGTGCAAGGTTTAAAAGTTGTTTGAGTTATGAAGGTGTTGTAGGTGGGATTTGTGTCCGTTTAGTCCTGGTTCAGGGTCCGAATCGACGTTGGGAAGAAACTCCTCCTCATTCTCTCTGTGTTTGCCTTCAGGACACGAAAACGCCGTCCTGACGGCAATAGAGTGAAGAGCTTGTTGTCAGGATGACTGAAGTCTTTTTGGCTTTGGACCAGCACCGCTTCCTGTAGATGGTCAGGAGGTCTGGAAGTGCTACTCGTATGGTGCGTTCGGCCGAACGTACCACCCTTTGTAGTGACCGTCAGATGTTTCTGAACCAGGTTATGATATTCCCTGTGAGGATGCTTTTGACGGTGCAGGAGTAGAAATTCTGCAGGACCTTGGAGGGCAGTCTGAAGTCTCATAGACATCGAAGGTGTTAGAAATGCTGACGAGCCTTCTTTGCCCGATTGTTAATGTGGCAGGACCAAGATAGGTCCTGCATGATGTGAACTCCAAGATACTTTAAGCTGTCTACTCTTTCTACTGTAGCGCCTTTGATCCTCACAGAGTGAAAGCTCCTTGTCTGTTTCTTGCTGTAGTCCACTATTAGCTCCTTAGTCTTGCTGATGTTGATTTGGAGATTATTATCCTGGTACCAGGTCTCCAGGTATGTAATCTCCATCAGTATGTAATCTCCATCCATCCATTATCTTCCACTTTATCCTCTTCTAGGGTCGTGGGGGGGGGTCCCCATTCCCTGCCCAACCAGGGGGAACGTTTCAGGCGCTGGGCAAATACACATACCATATGGGGTAATTTGGAGAATTCAATTGATCTTGATCAATGTTTTTAGACTGTGGAAGGAAACCGGAGGACCCGGAGGAAACCCACGCAGACACGGGGAGAACATGGAAACTCTACCCAGATTGGGATTCGAACAGGGAATCCCTAGCGCCGAGAGGCGAACGTGCTAACCACTAAGCCACCGTGCCACCCTTATAACAATATATATAATGTATATAAACACATACACACATATATTATCGAACTAAATATATGCAGGGGAGGTTCCCAATGCCCATCCAGGGGAGAATGTTTAAAACACTGGGCAGATACACCCAGAACAGGGCACCAATCTATCACTGGGCATACCCTCACTCACTCACACAGACACACACACAAACACACGCTATATGGGGCAATTTGAGCATTTAATTTACCTTGATCCTTGTTTTTGAACTGTGGGAGGAAACCGGAGAACCTGGAGGAAACCCACCCGGGTACAGGGAGGGAGGACATGGAAACTCCACCCAGATTGGATTCGAACAGCGCTGAGAGGCGAATGGGCTAACCCCTAAGCCACCGTGACACCCTATGATAAAATCAATATTTAAAAAAGTATGACTTTAAAGTTATTGCTGCTAATAATTTTTCTGCAAGCTAATGATTCATGGAGTATATGATAATGCTTCAGATGATAAAGTATATATGTTACTCAAAATGTTTGAAGTTGTATTTAAGTTATTTTAAGACCTTCATATGACTAAACTATAATTTGTGGCATTATTTTAATGATGTCTTGTTTCATTAATATTTCACCTATGTATATTTTACATTTTGTAACTTTGCTTTGGGGGCGGCACAGTGGCTTAGTGGTTAGCACGTTCGCCTCTCAGCACTAGGGATTCCCGGTTCGAATCCCAATCTGGGTGGAGTTTCCATGTTCTTCCCGTGTCCTCGTGGTTTTCCTCCGGGTTCTCTGGTTTCCTCCCACAGTCCAAAAACATGGATCAAGGTCAATTGAATTCTCTAAATCGCCCCATATAGAGTGTGTCTGTGTGAGTGAGTGTGTGCCCAGCGATGGATTGGCGCCCTGTCCTGGGTCTATCTGCCCAGCGCCCGAGACGTTCTCCCCTGGATGGGCATGGGGAACCCCACCTCGACCCTAATAGAGGATAAAGCGGGAGATAATAAATGAATGAATGAACTTTGCTTTGGCAATTCGAATATCGTCATCAGAGAGAGAGAGAGAGAGAGGGAGAGAGCGAGCGAGAGAGAGAGAGAGAGGGAGAGAGAGAGAGAGAGAGAGAGAGAGAGAGAGAGAGAGAGAGGGAGAGCGAGAGAGAGAGAGAGAGAGCGCGAGAGAGAGCGAGTGCGCTGCAGCATGAAAGGCTGGGCTCCGCCTCCTTCATCTGATTGGCAGAGACTACCGTCTTTCACAGTACTTCCTTCTAGGCTATGTTCGGCATCGTTAAGGTGGAGACAAATAAAGAGGGAGTGTTTTGAAGTCGCTTTTAACTTTGTTCAGCCTAAATCAACAAGAAACTGAAACGGTTCGACTTGCAAAGCAAGCTTAACCAGGCCTCCTCCGCTCCTGCCGTCGCCGTTTCCTTATTTGGAGGCCATCTTGTTCGAACTAAGTTGAAGCTACTTACAATTTTCCACTCGTCTTTCCATTCGTTTTGCATGCCATTTCCTTTTTTTACCGTTTCCCGAAGACGTTTTAAAAGCGGAACGGAGAACTTCGGCCGTTGCCGGAAGGTTTTCTGTTGGAACGTTTTGTTTTCTTATCTGTCTGCTTTCAGAACTAAAACCATTAGCTATGAAGTGAACAGCGGCAAGGGGGACTCAGAACCGCGGTCCTGAAGTGAGACGGCTTTCCTGTTCTACTCGGGACTGTTGATGAGAGAGTGGACTGACTTGCTGTGTAGTTCGTAAACCAGAACTAAACGTAAGACCGATCCACGATGGACAGCAGCAGCCCGGTAATGCCCTCCTCATCACACCTCTCCCAAGTCTTCTTTCCTCCAGGCTGCCCTCCTCCCACAGCCTCCATGCTGTCCCATTTGGAGCACTTAGGTTCGTTTCCTACTTCGTACACACCAGATTTTCATGGTTCGGATTCAGGACTCTCACTAGGGTCAAGCAGTACAAATGTGTCCGCCATGTCTTCTACACCAACCGGATTATCATTCAGCATCCAGATAGGACTAACGAGGCAGTCCGTGCTTCTTCCCCAAACAGCAGATCTGGCTTATGTTAAGCAGATCGCCTGCTCAATCGTAGACCAAAAGGTGAGTTTTAAGTTTTTATTTAATTTCTTTTGCTTTTCAGTACTATAAAATATTTTACACAGATCTTGCTTATTACATTGTTATTAAGGTTTATGGAACAGTTGTGAAAATGTTTTATTTTTCTCACCAAATGAATTTGCAATCTATTAAATCCATAAACTATTTGATTTAAAAATATTTAGGAAATAATCCATACATTTCAGAATTTATTAGTATTGGTTATAACTAATTTTGTTATGGTCCATTTTATGATTCCACAATATTCTGAAGAACATTCTGTATTATCAAATGTTCGGCTTTCTTTTTGTTAAAAATACGTACTAACACACATATTAGATTTAATAAAGGTGACTGGAAAGATGTTTGTTATAGTCAGCACTCCTTGAACATATTTCATCCTTTAATACCAAACAATGCAAAGCACTAGAATAAAATGTTTGAATTATTACCTTGCTTTGTAACAATAATTACTATAAAAATCTAAATTGAAGAAATTAAATGCTTGCTTGTACAAATGATCAGACATGTGGCTGAGTCCAATGAAAATTTCAAGTGTTAAATCTTATCAGTCACGGTAGTTTCTTATGCTTCATTTATGTTCTGCAATTCTTAAACTTTTGTCTAGACCAAAACACGTGGGTAGACCCATCATGGTTAGACAGTGATGCTAGTTGTATGTGCTATGCTGTCCAATAGCTTTCCATGGCAACACATTTATTAAGCACAGTTTGCTGCATAATAGATGTTTTTTTTTTTTATTAAACTCAAATACAGTGCTTGGAGGTTTGCGAACACTTTAAAAATGTTTGTTTCCGCAGAAGTTTGCCCTAAAATTTTATTTGTTTTTTAAACTAGTTCTAAATCTTAAAAAAAGTAAACAAATTGACCGTTAAAATTTACTAAACTCTGTCATGTGTTTATTAAGAAAAAATATCCAATATTCCATATCTGTGAGTTTTCTGAATCATTAGTGTCACTAGGTAATTTTAGGGGAATATTAGTTAATTTTTAATAATTATTTAATTATACTATTAATAAGGTGTGAGTGGTTACCCAGTTTTTTGTTTTTAAAAGAAAAATATCTATAAAAGTTAGATTTTTTTATTTTATTTTGTACAGCAGCCTTTCTGTAAAACTTCAGTGGAAACTTCCATCCTTAACCATCCTGTTTACCTCCTTTTATTATTACACAATGGATGTCAGAGACATAATTTTTTTGGCACAATACATAACTATTGTGTGTGTGCGTGTGTCCTTGTGTGTGCTCAGAGTTGCTCTGGGTTTGGTCTTAAATTACTCTTTAGCTTAAACTCATAGCAAAAGTGTTTTCACTAAGTTAGGAGTATGAATGTATCTCCTGGTGTTTGTACACCTGTCTCTTGAATAAACTAGTGTTTGATTAAGTTGGCATTTAAAAATAAAGCTGATTTATATAATATAAAGTTTACAAACCCCTTTGTAAATAGTTTTAAACATACAGTAAAAAACAAGAATTTAAAAAATATGTTTTAATGTGTTCAATTGGTAAAAATATATGCATTTTTTAAACACCTTATACCTTATGTGGACAAATGTTTCATAAAACATCTACACCTCTTAGTAATTAATTGTATTTGTTTCATTCAATCCCATTGCAACAGGTTTATGAAACCAAGCACATGGCCAAGTGTATGTTTTTAAATTTGGGCGAACACTTTTGGGAAGGCACTTTTCTGTTTCAGCATGACCATGGTTTAACCCAGCATGGTAAGTTTGATGTAGAAGATGCTGACTGGCCTTCATAGCCATGGCTTCACTCCCATCAAGCAAATTTAAAATTTGGGATGAAGATTGCTGGTATTTACTGGTATTCCTCTTTATATGTATATATATATATATATATATATATATATATATATATATATATATATATCTAAACCCACGCAGACACAGGGAGAACATGGAAACTCCACCCTGATGGGGATTCGAACCGGGAATCCCTAGCGCTGAGAGGCGAACGTGCTAACCACTAAGCCACCGTGCCGCATATATATATATATATATATATATATATATATATATATATATAGATAGATAGATAGATAGATAGATAGATAGATAGATAGATAGATAGATAGATAGATAGATAGATAGATAGATAGATAGACAGACATTCATTCTGCACTATATCGCCAAGCTCATCATTCAGGAATTGGAGTCTGATTGAAACCAAAAAATGTGGATCATGCAGATGTAAAAACAACAGCAGTAGCTTAAAGAAAAAAAATGCCATGGATAAAGAAATTAACTCCCGAATTAAATCTAAGTCTGTAAACTGGCTTAAATAGTGCAGATTTTTTGCTAATTACAAATATGTATGTTTTCAACTTTGCAAGTAAGAATAATTGAACATACCCTAGTTGTTCAAAGCTAATGAAGATATTACCATACTGGTGACTATAACTGTTAACTGGAAATTATCTTTCTTATTTCTTTTGGAATTCTGTTATATTAGTTTTCCTATTTATTCATTTTTATATTTTTAATGGACATATTAATCTAAATGCGTCAGTAAATCTGAAAACACAGGTCTGCTTGATTGTGGTGAATGACTGTAAGAGTAATTTTCCAGGCACTGTATCCACAGCTTTAAATATTTCTCTGATTTACTGGAAAAGCTTCTTACCTCCCTGCACACGTCACGACCACACAAAAATTCAATAATCCACATTTGGCGTTAAACACTGAAAATAAAAAATAAAAAACTTTTATTAGTCAAACACATATTATGTGAACTGTTGTCCCACAAAAGAAATAATATTTTAGTATGTTTTATTGCACATATTATGCATAGTATTAAAAAGAGTAAAGTGGCAAAGTAGTGTATAATATAATGTGTGTTCATTACTATGTCTTTCACTATTGTACTGAAAGACATAGTAATGAATTATTCATTCATTCATTCATTCATTCATTCATTATCTTCCGCTTTATCCTCTATTAGGGTCGCGGTGGGGTTCCCCATGCCCATCCAGGGGAGAAAGTTTCGGGCGCTGGGCAGATACACCCAGGACAGGACGCCAGTCTATCGATGGGCACACATTCACTCACAGACATGCACGCATACACACTCTATATGGGGCAATTTGGAGAACTCAATTGACTTGATCCATGTTTTTGGACTGTGGGAGGAAACCGGAGAACCCGGAGGAAACCCACGCAGACACGGGGAGAACAAGGAAACTCCACCCAGATGGGGATTCGAACCAGGAGTCCCTAGTGCTGAGAGGCGAACGTGCTAACCACTAAGCCACCGTGCCACCCAGTAATGAATTAATGAAATATTGCACATATAGATGGTAGTTATTGCACCAGGTTATGTTATTTCACATTAAGTGAGGAGTACAGTTTGATGGCCACAGGTAGGAATGACCTCCTGTGGTGCTCCGTAATGCATTTAGGAGGAATGAGTCATCATTATAATAGTCATAATAATCTATTATTGATGATAATGTCAACAAGGGATTGTCCCCTTAATTACATTACTTATTAAAATAAAATTGTAAAAAAAAAATTCCCAAAATGTGTAAACAGTATTGGGTATTTAATTTTAAACAAATTTGCATTAACACATGGTTGCATTGCACAGTTATTTAGTGTTTCCATGATTTAGTATTGTGACTCAATAGTGCATCGAGTTTGATCAGAATAAGTACCAGTCATTTTTTTTGACAAGACAGGTCAATAGTGTTTTAAAAGTGTCATTGAAAACTATTAATGAACTAATATGGCCTTTGCTATACGGCTCTGCAAATACATGTAAAGAAGAGACAAGAAGCCAATTTGCACTAAATTCGAAATGCATTTATACTCTTCAAATGCCATATCTGGACTTGCTCTTTAAGGTGACCCCATAAAAGCCAGTATTTTTTGCAAAGCTACATTATTATTTAAATTGTGGACAATAAGTTAAAAAAAAACTATAACGCCAAACAGTGCTATCTCTGCACAGCAAGAAGATCTTGTGTTTGCTTCCGGTCCACAGAACAGAATTTCTTCAGTATACATGTCCTCCACATGGCTGTGTTTCCTCTGGGAGCTCCGTTTCCCCCCACAATTCAACAACATGCAAGTCAGGTTAATTGGAAATTCGAAATTAAGGCCAAAATTTTATATCAACTGATTTTCATATTCAAAATCAAACCTTTCACGACAGACAAGCACATTTTATCAATAAGTATTAAGCTGCAAATAATATTTAAAAGTACTTTTTAAAGTAGTTTTTAGTAAGCATCATACCTTGGAGCAGTCAAAATTGCTCAGAATAAACAAAGCACAGCACAGTGTGGATTCACACTCTAGCTCAACTATCACTTGGATATCTCTCAGCATTTTGCAATAGCGTGAATACTGAAGAGCTGTTTGGCTCAGTTTTGCATATTGTAAATGAAAACAGAAACTGACTGGCAATAAACAATGAAGAAAAAAAAACTTTTTACATATATCACAAAGATAATAACCTTCAAATTGTGTTATGTTACAGTTTTTATGTTTTGTGGTATTAAATGTTGTTGTACCTTTAATAGGCAGGTATGCGTAGCTATCAGTAAATCATTGGTACTTGGATGGTTGGTATTGGTCTGAGCAAAAGCGGTATCAGTGCAGTAATGGTTATAGGGTTATACTATAATCTGGAGCTATAACAGCAATAGATAAAATAGATTTTATTACACTAGCCAATAGCTGGAATAAAAATGACATGGCCATGTGTAATTTACAGATGCCTAACTATTCTGTTTTCATTTCACATCTAAGACCATATTTATACTAATTTTGCTCTTGTAGCCACAATTGCGCAGTCGATAACTTATAATAGAAAATGTATGTAAATATGAGAACAGTATTGTAAGATATATATATATATATATATATATATATATATATATATATATATATATATATATATATATATATATATATATATGATATAAAATTACTTGTATATAATGAGAAGTACAAGCTATGACACTTAGTTTCTCATAATTTAAATAATTGGTATTTAGTTGTTTGCAGTGCCGTTAATTTCTCCCTTATAGCTTAAAACCTTTTAGGTGTTCTCTTATTGCCCAATAATTAATATAAAGTACTCTGCTTCTGCCATGATTGACAGCTTTTGATATTACTGAGAAGTTCAGCTCCTCTTCATAGCATCCAAATGAATCGATCCAACCGATTATTATTTTAATACTTTTACATATTTTTAATAATTTATTGTTACTGCTTTACTTTTACAGTCAAAAGTTAAGGTCGCTAAATTCATAGATCTGTCCTTTCATATCGTTTAATCTTCTTAAGGGAATTTTTATTCAATTTGTCACAAATATTTACTTTGACTTAAAGATGATCGGATGAGAATTCGAAAATCAAATGTCTGTGACCTTCAATTAATAAATATTTAAAAAAAGCTTATTGGCAATGGAGTACAACTAGTTATTAATCCTTATTGTAATTTGTCCTATTGTTGGAATTAATCAATAGAGTAGCAAAAATATTAAGGTGTAGAGACAAACTGCGGCAACTGCGGCATCGAATAACATTCAGCTTTGATGAATTTACAGGATAGTTGGTTTTCTTCATAGCTTCTGACTTGTGGTGTTCTCATTTGTAAGTCGCTTTGGATAAAAGCGTCTACTAAATGACTAAATGTAAATGTAAACTGAACAGAATGTCAGGGTTCTGAACATACTTATTTACCACAGATAATGAGGCAGGCAATATTTTTAAACTTTTTATTTATGAGCACAAATAACATGGCACCGACTTTAAAATGACAGCACGAATTCAGTGCTGTGTGATTTCTCCTAGTGTAATTTTAAGTATGGGTGTATTTGAGGTTATTTTGAGTGTAGTTTGTATGGGTAAAATGAATAGCTGTGATGTATATGAATAAGTGAAAGTGGTTTGTAAATAGAAGCTTTGTTTAGTTCACACAAAGAGCAGTGAGGTTTATGGCTGGACATGTTTTTATTTTAAGAAAAATAAAGCATTTGATATAAAATAGATAAATTGCAGAGGACTAGAGCTGTAGATGCATTTTTTTTTTTCACATTCACTTCATGTTGAGTTCTCTTCTTGTCCTCACATTTATTCACTTATGTGTTTTGGGAAATGCCTTTTGCTTATCTAGTAAGGGAAAGCCCTTTCTACACTTTTATTTTCCTGCTCTTTTACATATCACATTACTATGCTTATGAATTGAAAGGGCTGCTTTGTTGTAGTCCACAGTTGCACACAATGTACGTTTTGTGTAGACTTATCTCTCAGATCTTTTATGTGTTTTTAATGTCAAAATAGATTTGTTCATATATGTACTAGGGCTGGGGCAACTACGTCAAGGTAATCAATTACAAAAATATGTCGATTTACGTCATTTATCTGAACACGTCAACAAAATGGCAATGCCCTAAAGGATTTATCTGGAGCGCAGCAGCTAAAAATCACCTGCGTGCATCTAAAGTGTAGGAGCACTTCACACAGAAACACAACAATGTGGTGCTTTGTCAGATTTGCATAGTGGATGGAACAGTACAACTGCTACACACAAACGTTTAAAGCGCAAACATCCATGCCATGTACATCATTGCAGCAAAACAGTGACGTAGGTATGGTTTACTTGTTTTTTTTTCTTATCTAAGCATATTATTTTAAAACTTTAACACATTTAACTTGTTTCTGTTATTAAAAGTGCATTATTAATGTAGATACATGCAGCTTTTCTTAATACTGCTCATGCACAGTGTTATAATATCGCATGCAGATAAATTTGCTATTTTAATTCTAAATACAATCACATTAGAGTAATCGTTTTTATAGTAATCGACTAATCGAAAAAACAATCATTAGATTAATCGATAGAACGGTGGCTTAGTGGTTAGGACGTTCCCTCCGCCTCTCAGCACTAGGTATTTCTGGTTTGAATCCCAATCTGGGTGGAGTTTCTATGTTCTCCCCCTGTCCCCGTGGGTTTCCTCCGGGTTCTCCGCTTTCCTCTCACAGTCCAAAAACATGGATCAATGTCGATTGAATTCTCCAAATTACCCTGTATAGAGTGTGTTTGATTGTGTGTGTGTGTGTGTGTGTGTGAGTGAGTGTGCCCAGTGATAGATTGGTGCCCTGTCCTGGGTGTATCTGTCCAGCACCCGAAATGTTCACCCCTGGATGGGCATGGTAGCTCAGTGGTCAGGGCGTTGGGCTATCAATCTGAAGGTTGGGGGTTCAAATCCCAGGTCCACTAAAGTTACCAGTGTGGGTCCTTAACCCTCATTGATCCAGGGATGTTGTGATTAACCCTGTGTTCACCTTGTAAGTCGCTTTGGATAAAAGCATCTGATAAATGACCAAATGTCAATGTAAATGGATGGGCACGGGGAACCCCCCCCCCCCCCACGACCCTAGTAGAGGATAAAGCGGAAGATAATGGATGGAACTTTTTTAATTTGGTTATTGATGTAACTGTAATTTATTATTATTATTATTATTATTATTATTATTATTGGCGGCACGGTGGCTTAGTGGTTAGCACATTCACCTCTCAGCGCTAGGGATTCCCGGTTCGAATCCCTATCTGGGTGGAGTTTCCATGTTCTCCCCGTGTCTGCGTGGGTTTCCTCCGGGTTCTCCGGTTTCCTCCCACAGTCCAAAAACATGGATCAAGTTAATTGAATTCTCAAAAATTGCCCAATTTAGAGTGTGTCTGTGTGAGTGAGTGTGTGCCCAGCGATGGATCGCCGCCCTGTCCTGGGTCTATCTGCCCAGCGCCCGAGACGTTCTCCCCTGGATGGGCATGGGGAACCCCACCACGACCCTAATAGAGGATAAGCGGGAGATAATGAAATTATTATTATTATTATTATTATTATTATTATTATTATTATTATTATTATTATTATTATTATTATTATTAATAATAATAATAATAATAATAATAATTATAATTATAATAATATTATTATTATTATATATTTATTATTTTAAAGCACTCACTTGTGTAGCCATTTCAACAATGATAAAACTATTATTATTATTTTTTAAATCAATGACTAATTTGTTCCACACATACAGCTAAAGTTAAATTACACAGATATGTTGATTAACATGTAAAGTGGCAGTTTAATTGCAGCAGCGTTTCATTAAAAGGGTCATTAACACCTTTAGGCACCTTATTACCATAATTATATTACTGTGATTATTCTAATGTCACTAATTTCATATGTGGGGGACAAAAGGGTTTAACTAGTTAACCTTCACTTCAGTGTATAAAATTTATTCCCAGAAAAATTGAGACACTTGCATAAAACTAAAATATGGATTATTTTAAATATGTATAGTTTTATTTTACTTCAGTTTGTATTTACTTGACAAAGGGACAAAAAGATTGATGCTTGAGGATTGATGCTATTCAGTCGAATATAGCTGGCAGAAACAAACTCAAATTGAAGGTTTTAAAGTAACAGAGACCTGGAAGGTTTCACAAATAATCATTTAACTGTTAAAAGAACCTTAGTAAGGTCATTAGCATTGATTATAAATGACACATCCACCAACAAACTAGTCTTTGACCAGTGTAGAAGAATCTTGGTTTACCTTCTTTAGTTGTAATTTGTAAATGGAAGGCAGAATCAAAAAAATCAAAAGAACGCCTTAGGCGCTGGGCAGGTACACACAGGAAAGGGCACCAATCCATCACTGGGCACACACTCACTAAATTAACTAAACCTTGGCATCAAATGTGCAACCTGAACCTGTTTTATGTAAAGAGAAAGCCCTATATTAATTTTGCATAAAAGCACAGGTGTTTTCTGGGTCATCTGAGACAAAATAAAACACAGTGGAAAAGTGTTCTATGGTCAGAGAAGTTCATGTTTCAGACCTCATTCTGCTGAGCTGCAACAATGCGACTTTGTAGACATAAAATGCATGTGGTTGACTGGCTTGTCTGCAGTGCAGATCTGTCTCCTATTAAAACAGTTTCCATAGACTGTTAAGCATCTAAAGTCTTTTATAGAGCAAGGATGAGTGAATTGATTTTGCAAAACTGTAAGAATTATCATCGTAATAATTAAAAAGTCCAAGTGATGCGACTTAGTGGCAAACATGCCTCCTTAAAACACGATTTAAAAAAAAAATATTTTTGGCATTTTGTTGGATAAATAAATATTACAGTGAACAGAAAAATGACAGATTGAAATTTTTATTGCTTTTTTTATATATACTTATTATGTTTTTTGGAAATGTGATTTGTACAAATGCACTAATAGCTAACCATATTTACTTTGTTTGGGTTTGAAAAATTTCCATATATTTTTAAAAACTTGCTACACCCATACTGTTGTCATCATATTTTTACACAAAACTTAACAACAACTGTGTCTGTGTGAAAAGGGCTTTAGAAAATGCACAGGTGTTCCTGAAACAGCCAAGAAAATATCAGCATTGTCTTTTAGTGTGATGTACTGTCGATGCAAGTATCCCATTAATAAAAAGACATCTGTGGTAGCCAATTCCAGCATAAAGGACAGCACAAATAAATCTGAAGAAATGAGTATGTTAGAAAATAAGAATGTTATAAGATCTTGGTTAAGGAAGCTTTTATACTAATATATTTCTGTCCGGTTAAATCAACCTCTTTGTTTTCTTGGTGCAATTCATTTGTGCTGTGTGAGTCCCATGAAAGAAGATCAGTACAGTTTCATACAAACTCTTGTGCAGTTCATTTGTGGTGAGAACATGAGGCGACCTTGTCCCAGCACACTACTCAACCAATTTAGGCAAACTAACACATTTAAAGATAACTGATGAAGACGTCAATGGAATCATTTAACGTATTACACTAGCATACACATCTGTATTTTAAAGATGCATGTTGTTTTACTATGTCTGATGCAGTACAGCACGTTCAAAATGGCCTCTGAAGTTTATTCAGCTGGTGTAATTTCACCCTTTAATCTGTACGGATTATTACAACAGCTATGCAGCCTCATCTATTACAGTCCCTTGGTTACATTACTTACTACTTAGAAATGTGCGGTAGTTCACCATATTCTAGCACACTGTAGTTATTTTCTTGCTCTCACTTCAGACCGATAAGCAGAGTGAATACGGTCACATGGTTTGTTGTGATGCAAAGTGCATTTCAGTGGTCAAGGATTTTTCAAAATTCATGCAATCAAGAGATTTAAATTCCTTCAAGAAAGATTCTCATAATAATTCAAAAATATTAGTAAATGTATTTTTATGTTTTAGTAATACCAAATTTTGCTTGGGTTCTTATATGCAAATACAAGCAGAGGAACTTGATCAGTGTGATCTGAAGCAGGAGAGAGTATCATATTCCCCAGAGTACACACCTGCCTCAGCACAATCTTTTCTATTTTAAGACAATTTCAAAGACGGTGTTTAAAATATATTTTCATATTAATAAAGTGTTAACTTATAATAGATAACATTGTTAACATTACCTTAACTTTTTGCAGTTCCCAGAGTGTGGCTTCTATGGAATCTATGATAAAATCCTGCTTTTCAAGCATGACACAAGCTCCAATAACATTCTGCAGCTGGTCAAAGCTGCAACAGATATTCAGGAGGGTGATCTGGTTGAGGTAGTGCTCTCTGGTAAGGAACTTTATTTTTTTTTTATAGAATTTGGTTAGAAAATGTTTCGTATTCTTCTCCTCTCTCAGGGTGTTCATGTACTGCACAAAACTATGAACAACCTAGACTCATTATCTTGCTCAAACCTGTACTAGGATTGCTGCCCACGCACTCACTCACAGACACACACTATATGGGTAGCCAGTTCACCTTGAATTCATGATTTTGGACAGCATTCGAACCTGGATTGCCTGTGCTACTAAAGCACTATGTTGCTTTCAAATTAAACTTATTCCATTTAAAATAATTATCAAATATTTTTGAATAAATACTGTGAATTTTAAACCTGTAACTATATGTAAGTGATTTGTATGACTGATTTAATTATAATTGAATAAGTAAAGGGCTTATTTAGTGTTACTATTATTAACAGTATATAAATTTATATTTAGTCTATGAAAGTTTATACAATGCTAACTGAACTATTTACTAATTTAATTATGCTTACCTTAAACACGTAATAGTAAACTAAAAACTAAATGAACTAAAATAGAACTAAAACACAATAGCTCCAAAATCTGTATATGCCAGTACTATTTTATATTATTTTGATTTGATAAAGGGCAGCATGGTGGCTTAGTGGTTAGCACATTCGCCTCTCAGCACTAGGGATTCCCGGTTTGAATCCCAATCTGGTTGTAGTTTCCATGTTCTCCCCGTGTACCGTGTGGGTTTCCTCCGGGTCCTCTGGTTTCCTCCCACAGTCCAAAAACATTGATCAAGGTCAATTGAATTCTCCAAATTACCCCATATAGAGTGTGTTTGTGTGCATGTGTGTGTGAGTGAGTGTGCGCCCAGCGATAAATTGGCGCCCTGTCCTGGGTTTATCTGCCCAGTGCCTGAGACGTTCTCCCCTGGATGGGCATGGGGAACCACCACCCCCCCGCGACCCACATCGAGGATTATCGAGGATAAAGCGGAAGATAATGGATTGGATGGATTTATTTGATAAAATTTATTATAAACATCATTTTAAAAATGTCTTGGGACTTTGGAGACCCTGACTGTACCCCCCTGTTTACTGCTTACCACAATCAAATGTAATGCTATTGCAACTACTATCACAGAATCCAGCAGCCACATAGCACATATATTAGCTATATCCTAGAAACCACTTGGCAACATCCTAGCAGTGACATACTGTTTGATTTGTAGTTGACATCGTATTACATCTCACTAATATGTAACCACTTCAAACACAAAAGCAACTGCCTAGCAACACCTTAGAATTTACTTTAATTTCAAGTGGATGTGAGAGGCGAAGTAAGCGGGGTTAACATTGTGGTTAGTGATTAATTATGGCATATGCCAAAGAACAAAATTAAATCATAATTTTTTTCTTGTACTGTTTTTAACTTGTACATTTATTTCATTTAAAATAAAATACAATTGTTAATCTTTCACACCATTTTTTGATTAGCTCAAAAATGCTTAATGTAAAAGATCTTGTAATTGTTGCAAGTGTGCACACAATTATGTGTTCACAGCATTATGTTTGTTAGCATTCCAAAATGTTTGTGGTCAAATCTATGCCTGTATTTTGTACAGACATAAAATTGTAAATTTTCTCTCAGCACTAGGGATTCCCAGTTCGAATCCCCATCTGGGTGGAGTTTCCATGTTCTCCTCGTGTCTGCGTGGGTTTCCTCCGGATTCTCCGGTTTCCTCCCACAGTCCAAAAACATGGATCAAGTCAATTGAGTTCTCCAAATCGCCCCATATAGAGTGTGTATGCGTGCGTGTCTGTGTGAGTGAGTGTGTGCCCAGCGATAGATTGGCGTCCTGTCCTGGGTGTATCTGCCCAGCGACCGAAACGTTCTCCCCTGGATGGGCATGAACCCCACCGTGACCCTAATAGAGAATAAAGCGGAAGATAATGAATGAATGAATGAATAATTGTATGTATTTCCTAAATTATAATGACTGATTTATTGAATAAAATCATAACAATAAACAGCTATATCAAATGAAACCACATGAGACTTTTATTAGGTGAGGACATTAAAAGATGAGAAAAAGAAATAAGTTGGAAAAGAAATAGGATCAGCCTGAGACAGGCAAGCAAGTCTAGTTTGTTAAATTGTAAAGGTTGGACATGTATTAGTGTGACTTTTATAACTATGTAAGCATTCAGTATCCATTGTTTAGGTTTCGGTAAAGGAAAAATATATTTATATAAACTCAGGTGAGTTTTACATTCATCCTGTTGAAAGGATTTATGAAATTCTTCTTTCTCAAAGCACAGAAAATAAGTTGAAATTAAAACACTGATATAAAATTTTGGCACAAAACATTTTAGAATTTTTAACGTGTTTGACTTATATTCATTGCAGCGGCGGCTACTTTTGAGGATTTCCAGATCCGCCCACATGCCCTGAATGTCCACTCATACCGTGCCCCTGCATTCTGTGACCACTGTGGAGAGATGTTGTTTGGCCTGGTGAGACAAGGACTTAAATGTGATGGTAAGCAGTCAATCTGTTTATGATAACATAATTGTTCATAATCATTCTTTGTTCCTCGGTTTTCAAGTTCAAAATAGTTGTTTTCAAGTTCAAATTCAAATTTACGTGTTTAAGTAGTATGTATGTATTTCTCTAGCCCCAATAGGGACATCCCTTATTAATAAAATCTCTTTTCATAAAACACATTAGTTATATAGTATACATAAAGTGATTTCCACATGATCTAATTACCACACATATATTTAGTGGTAAATAATCAGATGACAGAGGAACAAAAATGATTTAATAAACATAATTGAGGTTGTTGCAAGCTTCTAAGCCTATGACTGCTCATCCCATCATAACACTTCTCTCATTTCCTCCAAGGTTAAGTAGAGAAGTATTGTAAATGTTACACTAAAATGGATTAATAAAATATAATCCATGATGAATTTCCACTCTCATATTGTAAATGAAAACAGAAACTGACTGGCAATGAACAATGAAGGAAAAAAAAACGTTTTACATATATCACAAAGATAATAACCTTCAAATTGTGTTATGTTACAGTTTTTTGTTTTGTGGTATTAAATGTTGTTGTACCTTTAATAGGCAGGTATGCATAGCTATTAGTGAATCATTGGTACTTGGATGGTTGGTATTGGTCTGAGCAAAAGTGGTATCAGTGCAGTAATGGTTATAGGGTTATACTATAATCTGGAGCTATAACAGCAATAGATAAAATAGATTTTATTACACTAGCCAATAGCTGGAATAAAAATGACATGGCCATGTGTAATTTACAGATGCCTAATTATTCTGTGGTCATTTCACATCTAAGACCATATTTATACTAATTTTGCTCTTGTAGCCGCAATTGCGCAGTCGATAACTTATAATAGAAAATGTATGTAAATATGGACAGTATTGTAAGCTATATATATATATATATATATATATATATATATATATATATATATATATATATATGATATAAAATTACTTGTATATAATGAGAAGTACAAGCTATGACACTTAGTTTCTCATAATTTAAATAATTAATATTTAGTTATTTGCAGTGCCGTTAATTTCTCCCTTATAGCTTAAAACCTTTTAGGTGTTCTCTTATTGCCCAATAATTAATATAAAGTACTCTGCTTCTGCCATGATTGACAGCTTTTGATATTACTGAGAAGTTCAGCTCCTCTTCATAGCATCCAAATGAATCGATCCAACCGATTATTATTTTAATATTTTTACATATTTTTATTAATTTATTGTTACTGCTTTACTTTTAGAGTCAAAAGTTAAGGTCGCTAAATCCATAGATCTGTCCTTTCATATCGTTTAATCTTCTTAAGGGAATTTTTATTCAATTTGTCACAAATATTTACTTTGACTTAAATAGATGATCGGATGAGAATTCGAAAATCAAATGTCTATGACCTTCAATTAATAAATACTCCAAAAAAGCTTAGTACAACTAGGTATTAATCCTTATTATAATTTGTCCTATTGTTGGAATTAATCAATAGAGTAGCAAAAATATTAAGGTGTAGAGACAAACTTTGGGTAATGACCGAAAGAATGAGCTTGCGAATACAAGTGGCCGAAATGGGTTTTCTCCGCAGGGTGGCTGGGCTCTCCCTTAGAGATAGGGTGAGAAGCTCGGTCATCCGGGAGAGACTCGGAGTGGAGCCGCTACTCCTCCGCATTGAAAGGAGCCAGTTGAGGTGGTTCGGGCATCTGGTAAGGATGCCTCCTGGGCGCCTTCCTAGGGAGGTGTTCCAGGCAAGTCCGGCTGGAAGGAGGCCCCGGGGAAGACCCAGGACACGCTGGAGGGATTATATCTCTCAGCTCATCTGGGAACGCCTCGGGGTTCCCCCAGTCGAGCTGGTGGAGGTGGCTGGGGCGAGGGAGGTTTGGTCTCCCTACTTCGGTTGCTGCCCCCGCGACCCGAACCCCGGACAAGCGGAAGATAATGGATGGATGGATGGATGGATTTTCCACTACAATAAATACTTTAATTTCCACACCTTACTAACTAGTTCTTCTGTATTAGGATCTCTTCTGTCCTAGTATTGTGCTTTTTTCCTGACATGATTACATTTATTTACTTTAAAAATCATTGCAACAATAAAATAGCAATACAGTTTAATCTTGTGCGGAATTCAGCTGTGTCTTAACTTAATATTATATGTTCATGACAACATGGTAAGGAGCCATGCAAAGATAGATCTGTGCTACTTCACTTCTGTGACAAAATTGTAACAATTGTATTTGTAACTGTAACAAAATTGTTGGACATGGTTGTTCAGACTGTAACTTTTAGATTTGACACCCTGTTACTGCATGTAGTTAAATACTGATGAGGTACTGAACACAAAAGGAGAAGGTATAATATATTTATACTTAAGAAGCCTTTTTAACTAAATGCATACATATTTATCATGACTTTAGAAGCTACAAAAATTTTAGCAATGAATTGTGAATGACTGACTAAACTGACACACTGTATCATAAGAGAAATATATGAGAGAAAGGTAAAACTGACTGCAGAAAAAGCCAATGTGTTTATTGTTATTGCGGTAAACATGTCTATGTCTTCTGTCATTGTTGTCAGAAACATTATGCCAGCAGCAAAATATTAATAATCAACATGGATGATTACCCCATCGGATTTGAAATATAATTGGTGCATTTAATTTAGGTACAGTAGATTTACCCTTTCATCAAACAATGTAAACAGTTTAAAGGGTGCATTAAAACAAACATTAAATTAATTTATAATCATTAAGACACAAAGGAAGTATGTCTAAGTTAGTAACTGTTTCCAGCATTCATTTCAACATGGTTAACATCATACAACATAAATCATTCCTGAACACTTATTATTTGTTGTTTTGTCAGGTTGTGGATTAAACTACCATAAGCGCTGTGCTTTTAGCATTCCCAATAATTGTAGTGGAGCAAGGAAGAGACGGTTGTCCACCACATCTCTCACGAGCAGCCAGTCTCTGCGTCTGTCCACCACTGAATCCCTTAGTAGTGTCAGCACCTGCACAACCTCTGATGATGCAAGTCTGGTCCGTTTCCAAGCTCAAATGGTAAAATACAAACAGACATGCACATGGAAATTTATATTTTGTCATCAGTGCAATATGTTTAAAGATCTGATTTTGTATTTCTGGTTATAATGTAATTAAAGTATATTTTTGAATAGTTGGCATGACTTGCCAAACTGTAAAATAATGTAGTTTGGTATGAAAAATATAGATTTTTGCTGATGCATGTTGATGTAATTTCAGCATGAATTCATGGACTAAACCTACCTTATCATAACATTGTATGCTGATGGAGGTGGTATGACTGGTTTTCCTGCCACACTTTGGATATTGTTAATACCAATATTGGGCCACAAAATATTTTCCACAAAAAAATTTATTTTGTAAAAATGTAACAATTTTCTACATAATGTGCAGTGTCATCAAACTTGATGATGCTATTAAACTCTAATCGTAGAACATGCCAAAACATTGTTATTTTGTCATTTTGGTGTAATTCTGTAGAGGATTTTCTTAAAATAAATAAGGCAAAAAAACGCACATGCACAGTGTTACAACCATAAACCCAAAGAAATATCTGTTGTGGTTATATAAAACATTATTACTTCTAGTTTATATGTGTAGTTGGACCATCACAATCCCTTAAATATAGCATTATCGCAAATAGAGCATTATCCTGATCTTTAAGACATCATAGTATTACATTTTTCTCATATTGTTCAGCTCTAGTTTCAAGACAGTGTGAGCAAAGTGTACTAAAGTTCACTTAGTTTCAAAAGTTAATCAGTTTTGCTAGATATTTTAAACAGCAATACAATGCCTTACAGCCCCGGTCAGCCAGCGAAGCTCGGCGCTTCTACACAGGCCGACCTGTGCAACTGGACAAGATCCTGATGAGTAAAGTCAAGGTGCCACACACGTTTACAGTGCACTCTTACACACGGCCCACTGTCTGTCAGTACTGCAAAAGACTTCTCCGAGGCTTGTTTCGCCAGGGACTTCAGTGCAAAGGTTTGATCTTTTACAAACTTTACTTTTATAAGCTAGCCCCAGTTGTCAATTAACAATGGGATTTGTTTGTAATTTTTCATTAAGAAATAATAAGAAATAAAAAAAAACTGCATCAATTAGAATTCACATTTTTTTGTGAAACCATTTGTGGTACACCCATATTTGTGGTAATCTTTTTTTTCTCCTGGCTAGTAAATGTGCCTAGGTGATATGATTGTAGTTAGTTAATGTTTTTATTCAATTCATTTTATTCTCATGCTATTTCATATTAAATATGTTATATTGTATGTTTTTAAATATATATAAAAAAATATATGTGTAACTATATTGTAGAGTGCCAGTATTTTGCACCATACATAATGCACATAGTAAGTTCTAAGTTCATTAGTAACATGTATACAAAACCTCTTCCACCCTGGAAATTAACCAAACCAAATATTATCATGGATCTGACAAAAAAACGAAAACCAACCACTCACCCAAATAAATATTTGACAGACTTTCTGAAAATAAGGGAACAATATCCAACACACTTCACCCTATATACAGATGGCTCTAAAACCACAAACCAAGTTATCGCAGCAGTTGTTAAAGCAGAGGAATCTATCAACATCGTTCTACACCCACAAAGTTCACTTTTCACTGCAGAAGCACAGGCTCTAAAGCTCTGATCTGCACAGACTCTAAGTCCTGTCTCCAAGCGCTCGTCAGCTTCAAGACCGAACACCCACTAATAAATAAAATCTTACACAAGATACAATTCCTTCAAAGTTAAAAATGGGACGTACCTCTATGCTGAATACCAGGTCATTGTGGAATCCCTGGAAATGAAAAGGCAGACAGACTGGCAAGAAAGGGAGCAGCAACCCAACCACGAGATCCAAAACTTCTACCAACAGACGCTGCCCTTCTCATCACACCATACATTAAAAAACGATGGCAAACAGAATGGAATGCTCAAACAAGAAATAAACTACAGGAAATATGTCCCACCATACCTATCCAACGCAGATCACAGTCTGAACACAGAACAGACCAGGTCACCATTTCCAGATGCCGTATTGGACACACCAGACTCACCCATGCACACCTGATAAAGGGAGAACCAACACCCACCTGTGAAACACCTACTAGTAGAATGCACTAAATATATACAGCACCGGCGCTCTACTAAAATACCACAGACATTGAAGGAAGCACTGAAACCCACAAACACAAAAAAGTCCTAGCCTACCTAAAAATTACCGAAGTTTCAAATATAAATTAAATTTGCATCGACATCTAGATGCATACCTAACCTCTCTTGCCCTGTAAATAAAACAAGAGTGTACGGGGTGTTAAACAAACAAACAAACAAAACAAAATTAGGAAGAAATATGTATAACTTATTGACGTAGATTAATATGCCATTTAAATATCATTTCACATAAAGGATTTGAACCAGTTGTGCTGGTTAATGTGCTGGTTAAAATATTAATAACAGCAATATGTGTAATTATTGTTTTTATTGTCTGTATTTTTCATTTAGACTGTAAATTTAACTGTCACAAAAGGTGTGCATACAAAGTACCAAATGACTGTCTTGGGGAAACCATTGGAGGTAACGGCACTCCATCTAAAATATCATTTAATTTTCAGCTAGTACATGAAAAAGTCTTTGATTCTCAAGCAACAAATGATAATAAATGATAATCATTTTTAGAATAAAGTGTTTTCTCTAGTTATCCTGAGACTTTTTTATATCTATCCTTTTTTATCTTAAGAACTTCAAAATAGTTTTGTGTATTTTGCTTTACTTAAATCTTTTTTCGATTCACAGATATGTTGAGTCCGTCAACAGATTCAGATGTGCCAATGGACTACAGTAGTGATTATTCTGACCAAGAGAGATCTTCACTGATGGATGACTCAGATGAAGCCTGCAGTATACCTGGCTCTTTCTCTCCAGAAAATAGACAGGATGGTGCTAGTGGAGATCAGAGGTATGAGTTTGGTTTTACTTTATTAAAAGCAAAATTAATTAATCGTTTAGGCTTAACTAGCTTTATCTTGCAAAAAATAAATAGGTTTAATTGGTTATAATACAAGGTTCTCCAAACAGAATTAAGAATTGGAAGATTTATTTCTTTTTTTTTTTCCATTTTAATAACCTGTTGGTCACGGACAGCCCACAGCAAAAGCCTTCATTGTTTGGATTCCTAACTGGGAAGTGGGAGCTAATTAAAAAATCTACATTTAACAATTTTAAATATTGCATTTTTTTCTAGTTTGTCTATTGTCACTGTTGCTTGACTAATATTTGATATGTACTGTTTCGCAGTCAATTGGTTTCAGTATTTACCAACCAGTACACCATTTACACAGTCACCATGTCTCTCTAGTGTCAGTGTTGGTTTTTTAGTTAATGCATAAAAACCAGAACACAGAGTAAAAAACCATTTTACAGTAAATATGTAAATTTAGATAAAGGGTAAGAAAAAGTCATTAGAAAATAAAGCAAGTCAACAGTTGTGAAAATTCACATGTATATCACGATAGTATTAGGCAATTAATAATAAAGTATATGGAAAGTATACACAGAATATTCTGATTAATATTTGTAAATCCTAAATTTCTGACAAAATAAAGTTTGATCTGAGGTAGGCAACCTGTTGTTACTGAGCCACATGTGGCATTTTAACCTCTCTCTTTTGACTTCCTGGCTTAATAAGTATAGTTAAAAATGTATGTATTACTATATTTATTAAGCCAGGAATTTGTTAATTTGCTTTTTTAAACCTTTAGTTAACAGACAAAAGAACAATAAAAATATTTTAAGTGTTTTCAATAATAACCTTAATTCTTACTAAGTTAAGAGTACCTCTGTACTAAGAGGTCTTACATTTAGCTTGAAGTTCAACTGGTGATGTCTGGTCATCAAGAAATAAGAGTATAAGAGTAAAAACAGCCTTCACTAGGGGCTTAGTCTTTGCAAGAAAATTTGGCAAATTATATGAGAGTTTAAAAAACGTCAATTTAAAGACATCTACAGTTTATGACTTGTGACTTCTGACTTGTGGTGTTCTCATTTGTAAGTCGCTTTGGATAAAAGCGTCTGCTAAATGACTAAATGTAAATGTAAATGTAAATGATATGATCTCACAAAAAAGAGTCATGAATAAAATCCTGATTAATATAGGTCAAGGGTTGAAACCATCATGTTACCATAATGAACTGAAGTACAAAAAATATTTTAACTATATGTATTGTAAATAGAAAATGAGAAAAATATCTAAATCACAGATATTTTTACTGTGATCTGAAAGTTCTGAGCTCATTTTTAATTAATTAAAAAACTGAATTAAAATTGTATTTTACCCTCAGTGCCAATATTCCTTTGATGAGAGTGGTACAGTCAGTGAGACAAACCACAAGACGATCAAGTACAGCTATTAAAGAGGGTTGGATGGTGCACTACAGCAACAAGGATACCCTGGTACACTTATAATTTTTTATTATTTTGGATTTCATTATTTGGGTTTCCCACTGTAATGAATGTAAAGATCAAACAAAAAATATTACTTCTAAAATAAACATTTATTTGATGTTCATAATTATGCGTGGCCATTAAGATGCCACTAGCAGACTCACAATATCTTGTTGCCTGCACCTTTCTGCTTTACTCTTTATTACTTGCTATACCTCTCTAGTTCTTTAACTGTTTAACTTCTTTCTGTTTACAAAGTTAATTTAAATTCTTATTATGCAAACATCTAGTTTTTCTTGATTTATTTTTACCTGAATAAAATTATTGCTTATTTAATTCAACAAAATGTGTACCCAATTATTATCACTTTTTTTTTAGTTGGTTGTCTGATTTCGGTTCTTTGCTTCCTCCTCTCTGTTTCCATTGTATATTTTCCCAGCTTTTCTTGTTGCTTATGCAAATTCTTTTCTTCTTTGATGGGGAGCAACATCTCTTCTTCACACGAAAAAGTAAACTGCCGACTTGTTGATTTATGATTCCTCAAATTTCACCCCCAACAGAGGAAGCGACATTATTGGCGCCTGGACAGTAAATGCATCATCCTTTTCCACAATGACACCACCAATAAATACTATAAGGTAATTATTTATTAAATCTAGAAACACTAAAGTAAACATGCAGTTGCTTTTGTATAGCCAGTTAAATTTGTTCAGATGTTAAAACCTCATTTTATACACTGGAAAGTCAAAAATAAAGTCACTAAGCGACAGTTTCAGTTGGTATATTTTAAGTCAAACTGAAGTCAGTTTAATGAACAAGACAATGGGTTTTTTGTTGAAACTACAGGCTTGTTTCATAAGGACAACCTCTAGATTCATTAGGCTCTAACTATGAAAGAGTGATTCTGCAAGTAAAAAAATTCATGGTTGTTTGTGGATCAGCTGATCTTTAACTTTTTAACTTTAAATTTTTGTAATTGAAAATGAAAGATCACAATCAAAAGTCAGTGCATCTTTAGGCATTTATTGATAAAGCAATACAACAGTAAAAAATATTATAATGTGTGTAACTGTGATGCTTTGTATAAATAGAACTGTGTGATATCTCTATATAAAAAGTAAATATGTATACATGTACTGTATATGGCTGAAATTATTTGTAAAGTCAGTGACAACCCCTGTCTTTTGTTGCACCAGGAAATACCTCTTTCTGAGATTCTAGAAGTACGCATACCTAGTGATTTCACCATGGCGCCCTGTGGAGCAAGCTCTCACTGCTTTGAAATCATTACTGGCACGATCCTCTACTTTGTGGGTGAGGACTCAAATTCTACATCCTCCCAGTTATCCAACACACCGTGTCCCACCCAACTGGATAGTGCAGGACTTAGTAGTGGAGTGGGATGGGAAGTTGCTAAAGCCTGGGAGAGTGCCATACGTGAGGCTCTTATGCCACTCATCTTCCAGGACAATCCCCCATCTGAAGGCAATGCCCATCACAGTAAGTAATGACACTGGTTTAAACAGTATTGAAATAGTATAGTAGCATATGACGTAGTAAGTGGTGTTTAATTTACTATTTAAAGTTTTTTATTTTCACAGGACGGGCATCTGTCAGTATTTCAGTGTCTAACAGTCAGATCCAAGAAAATGTGGTAAGTAAAAGCATAATGTTGTTTAACTTAATGGATGGTAATGACTAGGTCAAACAAAATGATTTTAATGTTTTTAATGAACTCTTCTGCAGGACATTGGCATGGTGTATCAGATCTTTGCTCATGAAGTTCTGGGTTCTGGTCAGTTTGGAGTAGTGTATGGAGGTATGTTCCTTTAAAATGTGAAAGCAAATAGGCTATATTATATATTTTGAATCATCTTTTGAAAAATCATTTACTAAATAGGTAAGCACAGGAAAACCGGACGTGATGTGGCAGTTAAAGTGATTGACAAACTTCGCTTTCCAACCAAACAGGAGAGTCAACTCAGGAATGAAGTTGCTATACTGCAGGTAGCCCATGGCATGTCTTATATTTAAAACAATTTATTGAAAACAATTAATTATTTATTATGTAGTGCATGATGTACAGAAAACTGCTTAAAAAGCCCCTAAAAGGTAATAAAATATCTTAATGCGAAGTATCAAAGTCTGAAATAACGTAATAATGGGTGGACCATTATATATTCTACTTATTAAAACCAGCTATGTACTAAAAAAATCAGTACCAGTACATAAATTAACAAAACGTTGACTTAAAATGATTTTACTGATATACAGTAAAATGTATTTGTATTTCTTCCTCTGTATTATAACAGAAACATAGAATCTTTAGGATCAGTATTATTTATAACAAGTGAATACTGTTATTGACGAATCCAAATCATTGATTTGAGAAAGCTGTGTTTTAATGTAATTTATTTAATACAAATGTAGCCTTTTCTCTATCTTGCATTCTCTTTTATTGTCCTGTAATATTTTCCTGTCTGATTCACAGAGTCTCCGTCACTTGGGTATAGTTAATCTGGAATGCATGTTTGAAACTCCAGAGAAGGTGTTTGTTGTAATGGAAAAGCTTCATGGGGATATGCTAGAGATGATTTTGTCCAGTGAGAAAGGAAGACTGCCTGAGAGACTCACAAAGTTCCTGATTACACAGGTCAGAAGTTCAGTGTGTATGGTGTGTAGTAAGATGCTCAGTGATGCCTATTTTTTTCACTTGAATCAAATTTTAAATGTTTTACCGGTATCTAGGTCTTGGCCATTCTTTCTTTTATTCATTCATTCATTCATTCATTCATTTATTCAGGGGGGTTCCCTATGCCCATTCAGAAAGTTTAGGCGCTGGGCAGTTACACCCAGTACTGGGTGCCAATCTATCGCTGGGTACACACTCACTCACACAGACATACACACAAACACACACTATATGGGGCAATTTAAAGCATTTTTGTGTGGAAGGAAACTTCTCCTTGTGTCCACGTAGGTTTCCTCCGGGTTCTCCCGGATCTCCACCCAGATTGGGATTCAAACCTGGAATCCCCATTGCTGAGATGTGAACATTATTTCAACAGCTGTGCAATCATTTGATCATGACTCATGCTTATTAAAATGCTGAAAAATACTTAAAACCAATATGTCATATTTGCTCCTTTTAATGGTTTCAGTAATTTTCTGTTATAATAAAATAAATTTGTAAACAGGGATGGGCATGTTGACTCACCAAGAATTTTGTAAAGACTAATGATCTTTTCGAAATGAATATTTTAAGAAACTATATACTTGTATGCAAGTTTAAAAATTAAGCATTAATTTAGGCTAAAATACTAAATATCCGGTTTCAGGTCTAAATGTGGATACATTTAGACCTGAAACCGGATATTTAGTATTTTAGCCTAAATTAACGCTTAATTTAACATCATTTGTTTGCTACTTGCATATTCTATACTGTCAGTTAAACATATCCCTTTGTGCATGGATCATAGAAAATACTGGTATTAAAGTTAATAATTATCATCACAGTTCAGTAGTAGAGATAAAATCATGCAATATTTACATAATGGATTTTACTACATTCATGTGTTCCCATTGTATTAAAGATTATGTTACATTCATCCATCCATCCATCCATCATCTTCCGCTTATCCAGGGTTCGGGTCGCGGGGGCAGCAACCGAAGTAGGGAGACCCAGACCTCCCTCGCCCCAGCCACCTCCACCAGCTCGACTGGGGGAACCCCGAGGCGTTCCCAGACCAGCTAAGAGATATAATCCCTCCAGCGTGTCCTGGGTCTTCCCCGGGGCCTCCTTCCAGCCGGACTTGCCTGGAACACCTCCCTAGGAAGGCGCCCAGGAGGCATCCTTACCAGATGCCCGAACCACCTCAACTGGCTCCTTTCGATGCGGAGGAGTAGCGGCTCCACTCCGAGTCTCTCCCGGATGACCGAGCTTCTCACCTTATCTGGCCGCTCAAGGAGGATGAGTCCCCCACTGAGTCTTGGTCCTCCCAAGGTTTCTTCCTTGAATAACAACATAAAAGGGAGTTTTTTCTTGCCACTGTCGCTTCGGCTTGCTCTTTGGGGGTTTAAAGGCTTTTCATTCTGTAAAGCTGCTTTGTGACAATGTACTGTTGTAAAAAGCGCTATATAAATAAATAACTTGAACTTGAACTTGAACTTATCTCTAAGGGAGAGCCCAGCCACCCTGCGGAGAAAACCCATTTCGGCCGCTTGTATTCACGCTTGTATTCATCTTGCTCTTTCGGTCATTACCCAAAGCTCATGACCATAGGTGAGGGTCGGAACATAGATCGACTGGTAAATCGAGAGCCTTGCCTTGTGGCTCAGCTCCTTCTTTACCACAATAGACCAGCATTCACTGTTGACCCCGCGCTGATCCGTCTGTCAATCTCACGCTCCATCTTACCATCACTCATGAACAAGACCCCGGCCATGCGAACCAAGCTCCTGCTTCTCAAATACAGGGACTGAATGGCACGTAGTAAGGAGCTGTGTACCCCATACTCACGAAGCACCTCCCACAGAATACCCCGAGAGACACAGTCGAAAGCCTTCTCCAGATCCACAAAGCACATGTAGACTGGTTGGGCAAACTCCCATTAACCCTCGAGGATCCTGGAGAGAGTGAAGTGCTGGTCCAGTGTTCCACGACCAGGATGAAAACCACATTGCTCCTCCTGGATCCGAGGTTCAACTATCAGTCGGACTCTCTTCTCCAGTATCCCTGCATAGACTTTGCCGGGGAGGCTGAGGAGTGTAATTTCTCTGTAATTGGAACACACCCTCCGGTCCCC
>JAFMOD010001272.1:11500-64735 GCA_019802435.1 Corydoras maculifer | reverse complement strand
TTTTTTTTTTACTATTTTCTATTTTCTATATGCATTACCTGAAGGAGTTTAATGGTTGGCAGAAACAAATAAGGACAAGGCATTAATATCAGTTTATATTGTATTCACTGTGTTTTTGTGTTTTGTGCTCCAGTAAATTGTGCATAAATTTACAGAAGTTTTGCACTGATTTAAGAAATTTAAGTAATATTTTTTTATAAATAATTTTGTATTTTTTTCTTAAATTATTATTTAATTATTTATAACATTCATTCTTAGTAGCATTTTCTACACTTACTACATTTCTCTTAAACTGGTTCTCTACTCATTGCAGATTCTGGCAGCTCTTAGGCACCTTCACTTCAAGAACATTGTGCATTGTGACTTAAAACCTGAGAATGTGTTGCTGTCCTCTGCAGAACCCTTTCCACAGGTAGAGAATGTGTAAATGCTAGCCATTCTGTTAATACAAAGCATGAAGTTGATTTTTATTTATTTATCTTTATTCAAATTTTGTGTGTTTAAATCAGCATGCATATTACTCTATAATTTACATTAAGCACAACATAGGTCTCTAACATTTATATTGATGTAATTAAATTGATGTTATAGTTTTTTTTTTGTACATTAACCTCTGGGAACGATTTGATTAAAATAGACCAACATATTATGTTTTCATTAATTCTTCTTAATTCTAAGTTGTGCATGACATGTTTTATAGTTGTGCATTTTTATAAAATTTTTAAATGAATAAACACTCTCTCTCTCTCTCTCTATATCCCCCCCCCCCCAACCATTTATGTATAATATAAAATGTCTTGTTCCAGGTGAAGCTGTGTGATTTTGGATTTGCCAGGATAATAGGGGAAAAGTCTTTCCGTCGCTCTGTGGTGGGAACCCCTGCCTACTTGGCCCCAGAGGTTTTGCTAAACCAGGGTTATAACCGCTCCTTGGACATGTGGTCTGTTGGGGTCATTATGTATGTCAGCTTGAGTGGGACTTTCCCATTTAATGAGGATGAAGATATTAATGATCAGATTCATAATGCTGCTTTCATGTACCCACCCAACCCTTGGAAACAAATCTCACCAGAAGGTACAGTAGCCCAAACATGTTTATTCCAAAACAAATTTATTTTTAATTAAAAACATTATTAAACAAATAATTAAAGAGCCTTCAGCTAATATTTTTTAATTAAATAAAATAATAAATTATTATCTAGTTTGGTATTGTTGTTGGTGATTGCATAGCTTAAACAAAACCAGTTTTTACTGATAGAAGGACATTTTTATGCTAGAAAAATAGTGCAAATGTTCTTGCAAAATTGATGAATGTGTGAAGAATTTAATGAATTAAAGCATTTAACTTATACCTTATATGAAATTTCTACTCTGCAAAAAAATATTTTTGCATTGGTGTATTTGGCCATGACTCTTGCATGTGACTCTTGCTTGATTCAGTTAGATTGCTTCCTAGGTCTCAATTTATCACACAAAATATGCTTTCTTCTATAATTTGTAATACTCTAGTACTATTTTTTAAGTAACTGTTCATTTTTCTTCTATTTCAGTTTAGTTGGTAGAGCTTCTGAAAATTTGCTTGTGATTTGATAGCTAAAAATAACATGAAATATGTTTTTTTCAGCTACTGATCTAATTAATAATCTGCTTCAAGTAAAAATGAGAAAACGTTACAGTGTGGACAAGAGTCTCAGTCATGTCTATTTACAGGTAAAAAAATGTGTATATATTGCTCTCACTAGAAATTTGTATAAGTTTTATGCAACATGATAAATAGCCATAATGTGTTTGTTTTCTTTAGTTTTTATTTTTTATTATTATTTGAAAAAATATTTTGTTTCCGGGTGGCATGCTGGCTTAGTGGTTAGCACGTTTGCCTCTAAGCACTAAGGATTCCTGGTTCGAATCCCCATCTGGGTGGAGATTCCATGTTCTCCGTGTCCGCGTGGGTTTCCTCCAGGTTCTCCGATTTCCTCCCACAGTCCAAAAACATGGATCAAGGTCAATTGAATTCTCAAAAATTACCCCATATAGAGTGTGTTTGTGTGAGTGAGTGTGTGCCCTGCGATAGATTGGTGCCCTGTCCTGGGTGTATCTGCCAAGCACCCAAAACGTTCTCCCCTGGATAGGCATGGGGACCCACCCCCACCGCCACCCTAGTAGAGGATAGAGATGGATGGATGAATATTTTGTTTCCTAAAATTGTTGACCAATATATTTTGTATTTTTTCTTTTTAGGACTATCAGACCTGGCTGGACTTACGAGAGTTAGAATTAAAACTTGGTGAACGTTACATTACCCACGAGAGTGATGATAAACGCTGGCAGCTGTTTGCTCAGGAGCATGGACTCACTTACCCGAGTCATCTGGTTTCAGTTGCTTCCGATTATGATTGTGAGCTCAGTGATGACACTGTCATCCAGGGACTGACAGAGCGTGTTAGCATCCTTTGAAGATGGGTGAGGAGAAAAGCAGCCGGTTAGCTTTTAAATGCTGTTTTCAAAAAAGGGCATGAGAACTGTACATTCCTTTTTAATTTGTCTTACTATTAATTACTCTCTTAAGCCCTTTAATCTTTCCCCATAAAAAGACACCTGCTGTACATTTTAGATAGTTTCAATCACCAGACCAACTATTCATCCACTTTGATGTTACAGTGATATATGATTTATCGTTATCATAAATAGTTGGGAACACTAGACACCCAACATCTGATGGATTTAGATAAAAAACATAGTTGCATTAGTTTAGTATAATCTTTCACCACACTAAAACCTCTTGTATTAAATTGCGTTGCCTTTTAATTCCAGATAGGGATTGGGATTGATTACAACTGGTAGCTTTTCTGTTTCTATATGAAACAATGTGTCAAAATTATGTTTGTTTGGTTAAAGTGGTTAGCACGTTCGCCTTTTAGCGCTAGGGATTCCCGGTTCGAATCCCAATCTTGGTGGAGTTTCCATGTTCTCCCCGTGTCTGCGTGGGTTTCCTCCGGGTTCTCTGGTTTCCTCCAACAGTCAAAAAACATGGAAGTCAATTGAATTCTCAAAATTGCCCCATATAGAGTGCGTCTGTGTGGGTGTGTGCCCAGCGATGGCTTGGGCGCCCTGTCCTGGGTCTATCTGCCCGGCGCCCGGGACGTTCTCCCCTGGATGGGCATGGGGAGCCCCACCGCGACCCTAATAGAGGATGAAGCGGGAGATTATGAATGAATGAATGAATGAATGGTTACAATTACCAGAAGTATGTTTGACAGAAGTTGCACTGTTGTAAATGTGAAGCATGGTGGAGGTGGGATTGCTCTACAGCAGTTTTGCTTCAAGTTACACCACTTCTAAACTAGAGAATAATACAATGAGGAAAATTACAGCTAAAACTTTTAGATTTCTAACAATGCAACATAAAATAGTTATTGAATACTAAATATAAATATTGAATACAGTCTTTTCATTGTGACTTCCAAAATTAGCAAAAAAGCAGGGATTTTACATTATCATGGCCCTGACCATATCCCTTTTGAAAATATAGGAACATTTTTACATATGTGAGTAGTTTTTTTTAAGAAGCATATTTTTAAGATAATAATATACCTCTTAAAAAGGTTTTATTATATTCTATACTGAGTATCTTCTGGCAGAAGCTTGATTTATGCTACTACAATGATCTGCTATAGATGAGAAATGCTGACATACATTTAATCAAGTATTAGGCATGTTGTATAGTAGGAATGTGGAGAGTTATGGATTTGAAGCACAACAGTAATATTTTTTTACTTTTACGTAAGATACATATACATAATATATTTATAAGCTTAGCCAAAACAATCTGTTATTTTTCCAGAGGCATAGCTTATGGCATAGTTTTCTTACCTTTTACCAAAACTTTAAACTCTTTGGTCTATGGTGCTCTTAGACAGTCCAGTCATTGTGTTCTTTTTCACACATACCTTTAAGACCAGCATGATGGAGTGATATGTTGCAGACTGATGTGTAAGATATGACTATCATGTAAGAAATCTATATTACATGTACTATATAAATGTCTGTGGGTGTGTGTGTGTGTGTGTGTGTGTGTGTGTGTGTATATATATATATATATATATATATATATATATATATATATATATATATATATATACAATAATTTTTTCTAAACTAAATATAAAATATAACAAATACAAAAATGGTCACATTATTTTTAACACAGATGGTAATATGAATTTTAATATTTGAAGTAAATCATATATCAATAATACTATATATATATATATATATATATATATATATATATATATATATATATATATATATATATATATATATATATATATATATATATATATATATATATATATATATATATATATATATGTATATATATACCTCTTTTTTAAATCTGAAATGTACGCTACATAGAACTACCTGAAGACAAATGTGTAGAGTAAGTATGCTTGTTTGTATAGTAAAAAGATTTCTTATGTACAAATTAGTTTTGGTTTACTTTTATTTTTTTGGTTAAAAAGAATAGTGCTGCATATTTGTATGTAAACTACACAATACTAGACAATAAATAAGACAAAAGATTCAACAGTTTGGTATTGATTATTAAGGAATGGATTCAAATGAAGGTCACTTCTGATTAAAATTTGTGGTTGGTAATTTTCCTAAAATACATTTTTTAAATTCAATGTAGTGATCAAATCTGTTCAGTCTGAACATTGTTAAAAACAAATCACTAGGCATGTTGACGTTATACGTAACTGCATCTGTATTATTGAGTTGGTTGTTAAAATCCTGGTTCTCATTATCATTGCTTTACTGTAGTGGCGATTGGCATGTCTTTTATAGTCAATTAATTAGCATTAAATGTCTGCTGATATGCTGAGATACCTTAAAACACTTAAGTTTATCAACATGAAGTAATTTACTTAACGTGAGTCACAAATTAGCACTTGCTAAAGCTAACTGCTATACTTTATACGTTTTAACACTAGCCTACAGCTTATTCATATTCAAAGGTGAGCAAAATTTATGCTTTTAAAACCGCGTTTTTACCTACAACACATGCGTAGACGGTTATTTTTAATACTAATGGACATGGTCTAAAAGAAATAGAAACATAGTTTAACGGTATTCGTGTTTACATGTTACAAGAAATACAGCAGCACCTTCTAGTGACATTTCTGCTAAACTACAAAACCCAAATTTGTAAGATGTTCTAGTTAATAGTATCTACAAAACATTGTACGAATTTCAATATGTGTTTGTGTGCTAATTTACAATACAGTCAAATGAAAAATGTGTGTAAAATAACACTTTACGTATTGTGGTTCAGATTCAACATGCTGAAGAGATGTGGAAAGTGTACAATAATAATTTACCTCATACTGATCAAAATGCAGTTTAACAACTAACACACAAATGTTAAAGCCACTCTGATCGTTATCATTAGCCAAATTTCTTCCCAAAGCATAAAAATATTTTTTAATGGTTTTTACATGATTCTTCATGTCTTTTAATGTTAACCTACCACAGTTGAGTTAAGGCAGTGAAAATCATTCATTCATTCATTTGTTATCTTTAGCGTAATCCTCTACTAGGGTCACGGGGGGTTTCCCATGGCCATCTAGAGGAGAACATTTCGGGCGATAGGCAAATACACCCAGGACAGGGTGCCAATCTTTCGCTGGGCACTCACACAGACTCACACACAAACACACTATATGGGGCTATAATTTTCCTTGAATCCATCCAGAATGAGATTCAGACTTCAATCCCCAGCGCTGAGAGACAAGCATGCTAACCACTAAGCCACCATGCTGCCCGCAGTGTAAATAATTTTAATTTAACAGATTGTTAACAGTTAAAATAAAGTAATAACGCAAATGATGCACAAACAGAAAAGAATATGTTAACGAGTTTTATTTGTCATTAAATCAGAAACTGCTTATATTATTGCTCAAATGCTGGACGAGGATCTGAGTCTGTAATTTTGATTGACACAGGGACTAATTTATTTTAAATTCCAGGTGTATTTTTACCATCTGGGTGCATAAAATTAAATACCTAGTGTACAACAGGGTTTATAATTGTGTAGTGCTCGATATCAGAAGGGATTTTTGTACAGAGAGGATGAAATAAATGAAGTAAAAATAGTCTAGAATTTTTGGGCTAGTTTACCCTTTGAGACAGTCACCAGTCCTAATATTTTAATAACACATAAATGGTATTTACTATGCAAGAACACAGTTAAAGCACTTCTATTACTCAAGTCACAGTTAATATCTAAACTAATTTAGTAAATAGTTAAAATAATCTATAATAAATAATTCATTTGGCTGTTATTTGTCAGCGATATCTGCTTGTTACAGCCAGTTACACACAGGTCGTCAAGGGGCCTGTCTTACAAAGCCAGCTTTCATGGTTAGCTGATTATCTCAACCTCATTTGAAGGCTCCTGTTGAACTTTTAATAGTGGATTATATAGTTTGACTACAAGGTAACATCAGTACAAGTGAACCTACAGAGGTTGTACAAAAATTAATCAATGTCCAAATTTTGTTAAAAGTTTCTTTTCCCTTCATATTTAATTGCATTCTGTGATTTAAATAAAAATTTAATAAGAATTTGACTTCTTTTACAAAAATACCATTTGAGCAATAATGAACTTATTGGTTGCTATTAATGGTTGCAATAAATATTATATATATATATATATATATATATATATATATATATATATATATATATATATTTCAATATATATATATATATATACACATATACACATTTATTGCAGGATACATAGGCTTTAAACTGTTTTTAAAAAATGTGTAAATCAGTTAAACCTTTGTAAGACAGTCCCCTGGTCATTCTAACAAAAACATATCTAGCGAAAAGGCAGTATGAAAAGCTAAACCTAGAAAGAAAATGTCATTTCTTTTCCCTCTTGACATATTAAATGTAAGGTGTTTATATTCACAAAGAAGAAAGCCTGCTGGGTTAGCCAAATGCTTCCTATTATTTTAAAAATTACAGCTTTGAAATTAGTAGCTTTTGTTGCTTATTGTGTGTGATTACTACTTCAGTAACCTCAATGAGGCTGAAAACTCATTGCTATCTCTTCCATGATGCTCATAAACTTCTGATCTTCAACTTGAGAACTGTGAGTCCAGGCCAGTGGCAAATGGGCTGATGCTATTTTCCGATCTATTTTAAAAACACAAAAGAAAAATAAAGTAGACTACACCGATTGTACACCAATAAACACTGCATATGTAATACAAAAACAGACTACTGGACTGCACCCTGTAATATTTAAAAACCAGCTCTATAATGGTAATATAAAAAGTGTATTATGATGTATACAAAGGGCATTATAAAACCAGCTGTAAAGACTTTGAAATCCAGCTTTCTGCATTCAAGTCATTATGTACCTCCTCAGTAGCAACAAAGATAACAATAAATAAGATAACAAAGATAATTCCAATAGGAAGGTATGTAACAGCCTGCAAAATAACAAAGACACCCAAAAATAACCAAAGCAACTAAAATCAATTTGCCATTGGCTAATGTTGATGTTGAGTATATAATCGAAAGGACAGTAAATAACAATGGTGTGTATGCAGAAGTTTGCTTTGTAAATGGATGCCCAAAATAGATTGTTGGATTTAAACAATGTTTGGTGCAAATAATATTTATAAATATATAAATTTATAATATAAATAATGAACTGAATATAAGTCATTAACTAATCTAGTTAGTTGTACAGTGTAAAAAAATTTTTAATATCAAGATATACTAATCCACACTTAGTACTGGTCCTCAAACTAATATATGTTGCTTTTAAAATAATAGGCCACGTCAACACAGCTCTGTATGTCCTTTTTTCTGCTGCTAATTCAGATTGTATCTAAAGTCCAGCTTTTCTACAAAAAGTTTATATATCAATCAAATTATATTGAATGAAACCAGATCGCATCGTCCACCAACCTTGGAAAAAGTTACCACTAGGTTTGGTAATTGCAGCTTCAGAAACTGCAAGCCAGACTACTGTGTCAGCTCCTTGCTCTGGTGTTCTCAAACGCTCCTTCATTGAATGATGGAAGTCAGGCATGGTATTTGCAACCACTGTTAACCAGACAAACAAACAAAAATATATACATCAATATAAAAAAAGCAATCATAGAAGATAGACAGAGAAATGTTCCAAAGTGGCCTGTGAGTGCATCCACACACATCCACACACACACACACACACGAACACACACACTGGACTTTTTATAGGATTTTTTGATCTCCTTTCTAGTTTATCCATTGTCACTCCATTACTCACTTTCCTCCATTGGCTCCCTGTAGCTGCTCGCATTCAGTACAAGTCACTGACTCTGGCCTACAGAACCATTTCTGGATCTTCCCCCTCCTACCTTCACTCTTATCTTTTCAAAATATACTCTGACTCGTTCACTTCGCTCCAGTGATGATTGCCGCCTGGCGATTCCACTTCAACGAGGAGCTAATTCTCACTCCGTGGCGTTCACCACTGCAAAATGGTGGAACGTTCTTCCCAACTCTGTCCGTAAGGCAGACTCACTAAACAGTTTTAAGAAACTACTGAAGACGCATCTTTTTAACAAATATCTTTTGTAGAGAAAAAAAAAGGGGGGGGGGGTGCAGCATCAAATAACAATCAGGTTTGATGAATTTACAGTGGAGTTGGTTTTCTCCATAACTTCTGACTTGTAATGTTCTCATTTGTAAGTCGCTTTGGATAAAAGCGTCTGCTAAATGACTAAATGTAAATGTTTATCACAAAGGTTTGAATGGGTTAAGGTCTTGGCATTGTACCAATAGTTTTTTTTAACTGGGTTTTGTGCACTGAGACACGGCCATGCTGAAACAGAGAAACCTTTTTCGAAATAGTGCATAATGTCACATTAATGTTAATGCAACTGTAGAAAATTAAAAGGCAGTACATGGTGTATCCACCCAACCAGGGTGCATGACTGAGAAATGGATGCCGGTGTGAGCTTTGGCAAATTGTTCTGTCATGACCACCTGCTGTCTCTGAAACACATGAAGAAAAAAAGAGATATAAGCAGAAATGCATATAGGGAAATACTAGGCTTCGTTTTGCAATATAATATTTACATGTAAATGCATCCATATTCATTCATCTCCTGCTTATCCTCTATTAGGGTCGTGGTGGGGTTCCCCATGCCCATCCAGGGGAGAATGTCTCGGGCGCTGGGCAGATAGACCCAGGACAGGGCGCCAATCCATCGCTGGGCACACACTCACTCACACAGACACACTCTATAGGGGGCAATTTTGAGAATTCAATTAACTTGTTCCATGTTTTTGGACTGTGGGAGGAAACCGGAGAACCCGGAGGAAACCCACGCAGACACGGGGAGAACATGGAAACTCCACCCAGATGGGGATTCGAACCGGGAATCCCTAGCGCTGAGAGGCCCCCCCCCCCCCCCCCCCCCCCCCCCCCCCCCCCCCCCCCCCCCCCCCCCCCCCCCCCCCCCCCCCCCCCCCCCCCCCCCCCCCCCCCCCCCCCCCCCCCCATCCATATTATACATTATAAACTACATATAATCTATAATTAAAAAGTTACAAACTATTTTTTTTGCTATAAATATGTAATTTGAGTCATGATGCTTAATTCAACAACATACGATATATGGACAAAAGTACAGACACACCTTATTTATATTTAAATTCAAGTGTTTTGTTTCATCCCAAAACCTCAGGTGTATAAAATCAAGCAAATAACTATAAACCAACAATAGTGTCTTACCTCACAGATGCTCTCAAAAATTTACACAGACAAACTCTAAAAATCTTGTAAAAAGCCTACACACAAAAGACTGAAAGTTGTTACAGCTGCAGTGGGTAGCAACTTGGATGAGAATCTTAAGAATAAGATGTGTAGGTTGATCAATACAAGTGTCCATATAATGTATGTACTATGATAAATAATAATGTCAGTGTCGGTGTTTGTGTACCTTGTTTTGTGCGTACACCATGGTGCCATCATATCTTCCTCTCTCAGACTGCAGGTTTCCTGTGCGCAGTTTTTGTACCAGCATCCCCCCTGATGTTACTGTGATCTGAGAGGTTCATATAGTTTAAAGTTTACTCGCGCTATACTTCAACAGACTGATATCAATTAATATTTTTTTGTTTTTGAAACCCTGAATCTTATTGATCAGTGACATTATTAACTACCAACTTTGCTAGAATGTTGTGTTTATTTTTGTGTGGTAAATTATGTTGAATGACAGAAATATAACAAATCTTTAATATTAATTTTTGAGGTTAAATATCACAGATATGCTTCCTGGACTGGCAATTATCCATCTATTCATTATCTTCCGCTTTATCCTTTATTATGGTCATTCCCCATTCCAATCTATCGCTGAGCACACACTCACTCACAAACTCACTCACACACTCACTCACACAGACACACTCTTTACGGGGCAATTTAAAGAATTCAATTGACTTGATCCATGTTTTTGGACTGTGGGAGGCAACCGGAGAACCTGGAGGAAACCCACACTGACAGAGGGATAACATGTAAACTCCACCCAGATTGGGATTCGAACCGGGAATCCCTAGCGCTAAGAGGTGAACGTGCTAATCAGTAAGCCACCTTGCCGCCCGGACTGGCAATTATGTAAAAGGAATAGGCTTTGTTTAATTTTTATCATTTAAATGTTTAATGTTTATCGTTTAAAAACTATATTTAAAATTTGTTTATGGTGTTATCTGCTTTAATAACTTAAAAAAATATCTTAAATTTTGCTGCTTATTTTAAGGACAATAACTTACAGACTGGGCGACACGGTGGCTTAGTGGTTAGCACGTTCGCCTCTCAGCGCTAGGGATTCCCGGTTCGAATCCCCATCTGGAGTTTCCATGTTCTCCCCGTGTCCGCATGGGTTTCCTCCGGGTTCTCCGGTTTCCTCCCACAGTCCAAAAACATGGATCAAGTCAATTGAATTCTCCAAAATTGTCCCATATAGAGAGTGTGTGTGTGAGAGTGAGTGTGTGCCCAGCGATGGATTGGCGCCCTGTCATGGATTGGCGCCTCTGCCCAGCGCCCAAAACGTTCTCCCCTGGATGGGCATGGGGAACCCCACTGCGACCCTAATAGAGGATAAAGCGGGAGATAATGAATGAATGAATGAATGAACTTACAGACTTGATAGTTGCCATTTAAACTTTTTAATGTATACTGTCTCAGATTGTATATTTTGATTTTAAAAACATTTTTTGTCAGAATTGCTATAGAAAATTGTTTAACATTTATAGTAATAATTTTGGACATGATAACATTGTGGCAAAATAGTTAATATTTTTAATGGAAAATTTGCATTTTTATTCTATTTATATCTGGGTTTTACTTTTCAATAAGTCATTAGTCTCATTTTTGTTTTTTTAAATCAAATGTTATAATAGCTGAAAGACACCATAGTAAACAATAATAAAACACTTACCACTCTTGGATCAGGGCTTTTTTCCAGCAAAGGAATAAGGCTCTTTATGAGGATGTACATGGCTAAAAGAAAAATACATTACCTGCAAAAAAGATATTAAAAAGATACTAAAAAAATGAAATAAAATGTAAGAAACAATTACCTACCAAGTGAATTGATGGCAAAACTTTTCTCTAAACCCTCCACATTGACCTCCCTCTTAGCCATCATGCACCCAGCATTATTGATCTACAATAGAATAGACAGATACATCAATCCAAAATTAAAGCATTGTAGCATTATAGTATAAGCTGCTGTGAGACATCTTGATTTACTTACCAGTACATTAAGAGTTTTAAATTTTTTTTTGAATGACTCTGCGAACTCCCATACCTTTCTGCTTTCAGAAAGGTCCAAGATATGCACATAAATTTCCTTAAAAAAAAAAAATCCAGTCATGAATTATATGAGGTGATATAATAATAAAACAATAAACCCTTTCAACTTTAAATTTTAACTGTAATGAAAAACTTTCCAATCCTAATGTTAAATATGTCTCAAAGATTTTATAATGAATTTTGTCAGCATTTATGGGAGAGACTTAAATTCAAGTCCAAGTGTCATCTATGCCTGACATTAACTCTTATAGAAACTACTCTTTATTGCACACCACTCAGGAAATGGAGGTAAAACATTAAAATCGCCTCAAAAGGGGAGTGTTTTTTTTATACAATGTAGGATGCACAGTGGCATGATGGTTAGTTGTTTAGCAAGAAAAGTCCTGGGTTTGTTTTCTGGTTAGAGCAAACAATGGTCCTTTTTGTATGGAGCCTGCCCATCCTCTGTGTGCCTCTGCGGATTTATTCCAAGGACTCTAGTTTCCCCCGCAATCCAAAGACATGATGGAGATATGATGACTGACCTTTTATGACTGTACTGATTGTAACTATTTTTGTCAAGAGTATTGCCACTAATGCTGTTCAAGTCCTAAACAAACATACAACAAAAATTGTATACAATGTCGTTTATTTCCCAAAAAAAAAACCACCCCAAAATCTACAAAAATCAGTAACCACTTCATCTCAAATGCTTTCTCATGCCTACGACATTTGATTTTTCTCTACAGATTTGGTTCCTAATCTCAAGTAAATAAGATATTATTTGAAAAGTGAATACTAACTGACAAGTGAATTAGCCAAAAATATATTTACAACACATTTTGTCCTTTGCAGGCACTTTTGTTCAAAGTTATACATTATTAATTGTGTTTGTAAATTAAAAAGCAGCAGGCTTTTATTATAAAATAAGACTTAATAAATTAAATATTATGGAATTTTAGTACAATCAAAAAACATCATTTTGTCATCTGATCCCATATAAAATGTGTTTTCCTCTTGCATGACATCTGTGGCTAATGGCTAAGCTTTCACCCCTTAAAAGGTACTCGCACTGAATGGCTGAAAGGGACAATGGCTTTTCCCAGCATCTTGTCAGGATTGGTACAGTGACAGCTGGGCCAGATTGGTAAGCATCCTTTTGCCTTTAGTTTTTTTAAATTTTATGTAGGGTGTGTGTGCTCTCTAAGTTAAACATCGGTGAGTATGCATAGTAAAAATAGCACAACCTGAGGTATGTTTTGATCACATGCAACTGACAGTGATGGATGTTAATTAAATAGAGTTGACGCTGCTTCTCACCCTGCATCGCTGCACACTTACAAATTACAGACAGCACTAGGGATTTTTTTTTATTAAAAAGAGGGATACAGATCCAGATTTGATCTTGTAGGTTTGCACTGGATGCAATCATCTGTTGAAAGCCATTGAACAAAGTTGAATAGTTGAGCTACTCCAGGGTTGGTTTACTGCATTCTGGATCAGAAATGTATTGCATTAGAGAATTAGCGAATCAGAGCTAATATACATGTGATTTTTGCTAATCCATCCATTATCTTCTGCTTTATTCTTTTACTAGGGTTGGGGGGGGGTGTCCCCATGCCCATCCAGGGGAGAACGTTTCAGGCGCTGGGCAGATACACCCAGGACAGGGCGCCAATCTATCACTGGGCACACACTCACTCACTCACTCACACTGACACACTCTTTATGGGGTAAATGGAGAATTCAATTGACCTTGATCCATGTTTTTGGACTGTGGGAGGAAACCGGAGATCCCGAAGGAAACCCAAGCGAACACGGGAAGAACATGGAAACTCCACCCAGATTGGGATTCGAACCGGGAATCCCTAGTGCTGAGAGGTGTACGTGCAAACCACTAAGCCACCATGCCAACCTGATTATTGCTCAGTGAGAAATAATCAAATCTTTGCGTTATAAAAATTAAAAATTAATAATTAAATTAAATTAATAATGAAGTAAATTAAGTAGTGGCCCAAGTGAGTTAAGTAGTCAACACAAATTGTTATTTTTGAATGCTTTATTATTTCACAAATCACTAGAACATTTACTCTTCAGTGCAGTACACGGGTGTCATAGGATTAGACCATGAGAAAATACTATAGTGAGGACAATGGCTGTCATGGGTTTTCATAAAAAAAATCTAATCTAGTTTAAGAAAATCTTATCTCATTATATTATATTTTGCTTAATCCTCTACCTAGGTCTGCAGGCTTCCCCTTGCCCATCTATAGGAGAACCAGCAGGCTGTTAATCTACCCTAATCTAATAATTAAGACTTATGTTTACGGTTAGCATAAATAATTACAGAGAATATTCTTAAATTAATAAGGTAATAATTTATAGACTACAGACAACACTGAGGTACAATGGTTATGCACTTGTCTGCACACATTTGGAAGATGTTTGCCACAGTTCAGGATCTGGGTCTTCCAGCAGTTTAACCTTAAACCTTCTCGCTGTGAGGCGTTATGCACTGTACCACCTAGTACATGTTTTTGCAATTCCCTCATAACAGTCTTTAAACTGTAAGGGTGCAATAAAGTTTAAGTCAAATTTGCTAGATTTAATTTGATTGATTGATTGATTGATATACCTTTATTAGTCCCACAATGGGGAAATTCTGTTTAAAACTACATTCGGTTTACTCGCTTCATACAAACTACATTGGACCCCTGTTTGTCAGGTAGTTCTGAATGCAATGTATGTATTTTTGGCTTTTGATATACTTCTATGAAAGCACAACTAGCATGCTTTAATTCAAGAGAGGTCAGAATGCTTTTCTTACTTTGTTTCCAGACTCCTTTACAATTTCAGCTCTGACTTCCTCTGCCTTGTCCTTGTTTCGGCAGACCATGTGTACTGTACCCCCTTAAGTAAGGAGCAGATAAGATAAGTAAAACTTAAACCATACAATTTAATAGAAGTGCATGTAACAAATAAGTACCTTTTTTAGCGATGACCATAGCTGTAGCTTTTCCAATTCCACTGTTGGCGCCTGTAATCATGAATGACCGGCCAGCTACAGACACTTCTGTATCTTTTTCTGCAAAGTGTTTAGAGACAGACTCAAATGCTCCTCTGAAATAAAAAAATATATATACAAAGGTATGTAGCATTGTAACAAATTTAGTATGTTAATAATCTCATATCCGGAAAGCACTCAACTTTGTGTAACAAAACCAAATTTGGACCTTTTTGTGGCACTATATTTTGTGAAACTACACTACTACTACTACTACTAAAAATAATAATGTGCATGGGGAAACCCCTTTCAACCATAGTAAAGGATAAAGTGGAAGATAAGAGGATTATGTGAAAGAAAATGGATAGATGGTAATAATAATAAATTTAAGCTAACTTTGAAATACAGTCATATTATCATACAGTCTTTATGTCATTTTATGTAATCCTATAACCACTTTAAAAACATTTTTATTAAGATTTCATTTTAACTTCCTTTATCTAAACCCATGAAATTAATTTTTTTATTGCTTACATACATGCTTTAAGAAAACTGCTACCAACATATTGCAATATTATGCTGTAATGTTATTGTTTTTAATTCAGGTTAATATTATTTTAAATATTAATATCACTGATATTTGTTCTAAAAATTATGTTCAATATTAGAGATATGCATTAAAAATTATAGATTAAACTCATTTGAGGGCACGTTTATTTTGGTACTGTAACAAATGCAAAATAAATTGTAAGTAAAATATATGCTAATTAATTTACAAAAAATGTATAATAATTATTGCAAATACACATAACAGGTGCAATGTTTCCATTAAAACTTTTAATTAATAACAGGAACACAATCTGCCATCCTCTTAGGATAATGTCCAATGCTGTGCAAATCTATCCATTCATGGAAGCGGCCACTTGTGTAGTCAATGAAGGGCATTGTTTGCAAAAGTAGGAGTCATAAGGGACAATGATGAAGGATGCGAGGCTGCGCCGGGGGACGCCAGCTCCACACCTTAAATGAGTGCAGTGTTGATACAATTGTACTGCATTCTATGGGGCATTCATGGTCAGGCTGGGTGGAGCCTGTAGTGTAAATGCAAAGGAAGGTTTACTCAGGACTAAAAAAAAACTCTGGTTACAGAAGAAAAGAGTACCGCTTCCAAGCAAGGGAAATAAATTATTTAAAATATTACATCTATAAATAATGGGTGGCTTAGTGGTTTGCACTGTTCTCGTGTCCGCGGGTTCTCCGTTTTCCTCCCACAGTCCAAAAACATGGATTAAGTCAATTGAGTTCTCCAAATTGCCCCATATAGAGTGTGTATGTGTGTGTCTGTGTGAGTGAGTGTGTGCCAAGCGATAGATTGCCGTCCTGTCCTGGGTCTATCTGCCCAGTGCCCGAGACGTTCTCCCCTGGATGGGCATGGGGAACCCCACTGCGACCCTAATAGAGGATAAGCGGAAGATAATGAATGAATGAATGAATAAATTAAAGCATAAGTAACAGAATAAAGAATAAAAACTAATATGATAAGTGGTGACTGATGTGATCAGTCAGAGAGAGAGAGCGAGAGAGAGAGCAGCACCACAGTTTTTGCTTTTTTTTTTAAAGCAGTGTGGATGTAAACAGCTGTAAAGCGGAAGATAATGAATGAATGAACATTTATAAATAAAATATAAATATTTTTCAACAGATTTGTTAAAAAAAGTTTAAAGAAAAAGTACAATTTTAAAATACAAAATATTTGATTTTATAAGGTAGAAATGATAACTAAATTGTTGCATTTTTTAATAAAAAAAGTTAAATATTTTTATTTGTCAAATTATCATAAAAAACTACACGATTAATGCTATATTTTTAAACTAGACTGTTCTAGAATTTGAAGCAATATTAAAGCAACAGAGCTACAGTTAAGAGTGTCCATAGTGCAGAAAAAAATTCTTATTGGTCGATTGTTGCAATAAATCCTACCTTTTAAATGTCATAATAGTCAATGATATTGATGTATGAACATTTTTTAATTCTTACCATTAGCAAAGCAATAAATAAAATTCATTATTATTTTTTTATTAATTCCATTAGAAACTTATTATGCAGCACTAGTTTATTTTCCACCACCAAAAAGCATAAACATTGCCAAATATATTCAACTCTCAAATAATGACGATAGTAATAACAATATTTCAAAAAAAGCTACAGCAATTGGTGTGAGAATTTACCTTGTAAATTCCATGAGTCCTTTAAGGAACCAGGTCATGTTCCGGTACAAAGACATCTTGTACAATGTAATTCTATTGATTGTTGTTTAGCGGTCAATCGACAGTTTTCTTTAAGCATTTTTGCTCACCACCCTTTTAAACGGGTTGAGAGTCACATGAGCATGCATACATAATGCCCCACTATATAAAGCATGCTGCTCCTCTTTTCTCCGGCAAAAAAACACCATTCTTTAGAGACTTTGCTGTATATTGTTTTCCCTAAATTGTTTATATAGAAAGTATAAGATATTATTTAATAATTCATTTTACTGCAGACATTCCTATTAAAATTCTTCTCATGCTCTTGAGTTGTGGTACACTTGTCCCGTCGGCTACAACTGCTCCATTAATATGTTATACTTGGAAATGTTATTAAAATGTTATTCATACTTATTTCAATTTAGCATTAGAATGCTACAAATGAACATCTAAACGAGTATGTTGTTTTTGTAAATATATCTTGGCTGTTATATGATTTGAGGTTTGCACAGATTGAGGAAAATAAGATTTTGAAGTTGGACATGATTTTTTTTGGTACTCTGCGCCAATACTTAAACCATCTGGAACCAGACAATAGTTTTGGTAAATATTGAAACATACTCAAACTGAAAAATAAACAACATGAAGAGACTCATTCTGATTGTGATGAAATTATCCTTTAAGATAAGAAGACATTATTATTAATCTCTTATTATTTTTATGATCGTTTAATTTCTGTATAGATGATAGACTCATTACAACTACTATGTATATGTACATTAGGAATCAAAACTAAACACTACAGACAAATTCTCTTGGCTTCTGCTCTCAGTTATTTGCTAATACTTATCCACAGCTTTCCCCTTTTTATGAACCTCCTCCTTTTGTTCCTGGCCTAAACCCAGTTTAGTTTCTGGGAAGTCATGTGATTTCTTTTGAAAATAACTTTATTATTTTATGTGCAGGAGGTCAAATAGCAATTGGTGGGTTGCAGCTGTGAGAAGTTAGAAAAGAAAGACATATCAGTGATTATTTTGTACATGGAATAAATACTGAAGACAGAAACCAACGGAAAATGATTTCTTCTCTCATATTTGTGGCTTTTTTCCACTTGGCTGTGAAGGCACAGAAACCAGCGTGAGATTTTACATTCTGATAATTATATTATAAGAAACTGATTATTTTATTATATGAAAATTTAACAATCCTCTAACTAAAGGTAATGAATCTGTTTGTTTCAGGTGTCTTATTACTGCTCCGAACATAGTACACCTAGGTGTGGAGGAGACTGTGAGTGTGCAGCTGCATGGTGTGAATCGAGAAGTCAGTGTGATTCTGTACTTTAAATATCAGAGTCAGGACCAAGCACTGTCTGAGAAAAAATCTGTCATTTTAAATGTGAAAAACGAATATCAAGCTGTGGTGAAACTCAGGGTGAGTTCCAGCATCATATTTAGTTTGTAATGTCATCAGGAAAAGTTAGTTAAAAAAAATTAATTAAAAGTTAGTTAAGGTTAAGTTAAGGTGTTAAAGAACAAGAAAACTTTCTGACTGCTTGTACTAGTTATGAACTAGATTCAAGTTTTATTTAAAATGCCAATAGCATCTCTTTGCTGCAAATAATGCACATCACTGTGAGCATCAAACTGAACTAATCTAGTAAAAAACAAACTAGATTAATGTTTTTTTAACAAGTACGACGATGTTACACTTCACTGTTATAAAATGTAATTGAATAGTTGCTAAATCGCTCAACTTTTAGGAAACTTATTTATTTACTTTATATATCATATTGTTTTCCTTTCAGATTGATCCAGACCTGTATAATAAACTTAAACACACAGATGGCAAATTTATACAATTTATACAGCTGACAGCAGAAAGTACAGATATCTTTAAAAAGAAAAGCGTAAACATCATTCTGTCAACCAAAAGGGGATATCTATTCATCCAAACAGACAAAAGCATCTATAACCCAGGAGAAAGGGGTAAATATATATATATATATGAATTATTCTAAAATGTAAATTTTTATTGAATTTTTTTATTTACAGTGAATTATAGGATTTTCACTCTAAACAACTACCTGCTGCCCATAAATGATTTGGTCCAAGTTCAGATATTTGTGAGTACACTAAAAAAACTACACTCAGTCTGTTGACTTAAACTACAATATAATTTTAAAATATATAACAGATTGAAACTTTTGATTAGAACTCCAAAGATATGTTGGTGTACAGTAGCGTCCTGAAATCTGAACAGATTCTACAGAAGAGCATCAGCATTCCTGATATTGAGCTGTAAGTCATTATTAGTACATAGTAAATATTATCAACTCACAAGCCTTAAATATTAGGCTTTGTTTATATTTTATGACAAAATGTACTATTTTTTATGATTTAGAATTTGAAGTTATTAAATAGCTATGAATTAGGATTATTTTGCTCAGAATTATTTTTGTCTGCAACAACATGAGCACATAAACGAGCAAGTACACAGTTGTGCCTTACACAGTTGTTAGTATATTAATATAAAAATATTATTGAACAAATACAATTACAGGGTTATTACAGGACATCCTGAGTTTTTGAAATTGATCTTACAGGCCCGGTCACTGGAAAATCACTGCTTTGTTTCATAATTATCAAAAGTCTAATACTTCAGTTCAGTTTGAAGTTCGAGAGTATGGTGAGTGTTTATTTACTTAATTCTATCATATTTGTTTTGTTTTTTTATGTATTACAATAAATAATAAATCATATCATACAAGCTACATTTTCTATGCTATAAAAATCAAAGAAACTGATATATGCTTAAAAAAACTAATTATATTAATAATGATATCAATAACAAATTGTAAATATCTAAACGTCTATTAAAATGTGTAAAATAGAATATAGAAGAAAAATGATATACTGGGATATAAACAATATACTGGTTCATTATAAAATCTTAAACAAACTGTCTTTCATTTTCAGTTTTGCCCTCTTTTGAGGTAAAGATTGAGGCACCAAAACATTTCCTAACTCTAAACAGTTTGTCATTCCAGTTCAGCCTTTCTGCTCGGTAGGTTCCCTACATACTCACCCTTATGTTTATTAATTATGTACAGCCCTGTCACATCCCAGGACACAATAAGGACCTGAGATACAGGACCAAGTTTTATTAACATACTGCATAAAATGCAATCTGCTGGCTGGTGTAGCTGTAGCTGCAATGATCTCTCTCCTTACTGTGGGGCTCATCAAAGTTCATACAGGCTGCACAACAACCATTAGTAGAATAGAAATTCTTTGATTACCTTTTATCATCTTTGAATCCTAATACACTGTCCCACTTGATACTTCAAGATGTGCTGCAAAATGGCATATTCTTTGGTGAGGTGTCAGTGTGCTGGATTGATACAAGACCTGAACGTAGCATGGAACATAGCGAGAGGAAGAGGAATCACAGCGTCTCCAATTCCATAGGGCCATGGTTCATGCCATCTGCTCTCAATTTATTAGTCACCTGTGAATATCCACCATCCACTCTCTGAAGAATCTCTCATCTTCTGGTTAACACTCTGGCGGTCTGTAGTCTCTACATCAACACAGCATTTAATTATATTTTGTCCATGAATATTTATTAAATAATTCCAAATGCTCTGTCCGCTTCCTTTCCTAGTGTTTCCCCATTTGTAATCCTTCCAGACTTTATTTTAAATTTACAGCATTTAAACAATCACATTTTAGCATTATTGTTTGGCAGGTTTAAATATTTCTGCCAAGGCCTTCAGAATGAAATTAGCAGTAGCATTAAATTGTATTAAGTGTAGATCAAGCAGGTTTTGAGTCCTTGATACCAGAGCCAATTAAAACTTATTATAGAAATACTAATTTTGTGTACAAGAAATTAGGATTTAATCAGGATTTTATTTTTATTTTTTATTTTTTGTTTTATTTTTTTAAATAACATTGCAATTCTTTGAGATTATTGTTGGTTATTTTAATGTGTGGCTACACGAGTGTTATGGGGTGCGTACGAATGAGGACTGAAGAGAGGATTTTACAGGCTCAGAAATTCATTAAAACACATGTGCTGGCCGATGGAATCTGCCCCTTATTGGTACAGAATCTGCCCATCTCTGCATCTAATAAAGGGCAGACATGTTCATCAGGCGGAGCCGCATGACCCTGTCACTGGTTTACCACTGTATCTTCCTTGGACAACTTTTGATAGATACTGCATACAGCAAACCAAGAACACCCCACATGAGCTGCAGTGTTGATTTGCAGATTTAAGCTCTGAACAAATTAGGTTGCTTATATCTCTATGCATGCCCATTTTAAGCTTCTAACACATCAGCTTTGAGGATGAAAATGCTATATCACAATATTTATACCATCCCCTAACAGGTGAAATGATAAAAGGATTCACTTAACCTATCAGTGGCCATTTTGTTATGCCTGGTCTGTGTATGCCATTGTCCTCATCTTAAACTTTTTATTTCACTTTTCACTGCATTTTAATTCTGAGCCAAATTCTCACATTTACTTGCCTCTGCCTTTTAGTAACCATTCACTACTTTATTTATTGAGCAAACTTAGCTGTGTCGTCATGTATTCTTAGGTATACATACATGAAGGAAGTTGATGGTGTTGCATACATACGGTATGGACTTATTGACAGTAATGGAAACAGAACATATCTACCAGGAACTGAACAGCAGATTACAGTAAGTGAACATAATTGAGTATAATAAAAAGCTAATCTTATTTTAGCTGACTCGCTCATTTAGAATAAGTCAAAACATCACTTTTATGTAGTGATATTTGATATGTCAGTTTTACTGGTTTCTTAAAAATATTCTCAACATTTTAATAAAAAAAGAATCATATATTAAATGTACACATAGATTAAAAATAATATTTCAAAGATATACTACACTACTCCAATACAATACATCAGACCTAATACAAAAAAAGTTTTTCACTCAAGGATTGTTCATTGAATGTCCAGTTGCACACATAATGTTATTTTGTAATTTAGGTAACAGGTGGCCATGCCGACTGTAAAATTCTTATCTCAGATTTAAGAAGTGCAGCAGTCAATCAGAGCCTTGAGAATCTTGAGGGCTTAAACCTCTACATTGCTGCTTCAGTGCTGGAAAAAGCAAGTAAGTCAAATAATTTACATTTATGGTTATCACTAATGCCTAAAACAATGCCTTTATATTTACATTTCAGTTGCTTTTATCCAAAGCAAAATACAAATATCAAAAATTGATTGGGGTTAGAGCACAGGGTTGGCCATACAGCAGAGCTGGAGCATAGCGGGGTTTTAAGGGCATTGCTCCAGGACCCACATTGGTAACTTCAGTGGACCTGGGATTTGAACCCACAACCTTCTGATTGATAGCTGAACACCCTAATCACTGAGTTACCATGCTCTAATTCAAATATCGTCATGTATTTAAATTTATTAATATCTAACAGGTGGTGATCTGGAGGAAGCTGAACTGTCCTCAGTGAAAATCGTAAACTCGCCATATGTCATTGATTTGTCAAGAACTAAGCAATATTTCACTCCAGGAGGAAAATTCTCGATTCTGGTAAGAGTTAAGGATCAATCTACCGAATAACAAAGAAATTATTTCTATTTATTTGTTCAATTTACATGTTAACAATAACTAGATTTTAAACTCTTTGAGTTCTCATTGTTCCCAAATATTCCAAAAATGTCACTTTCTGTTGTCTCTGCTTGAGGTGCATCTGTTGTTCGTTATATTTTTGAAGTGTTTCATGTTCACTAAATAACTTTTTACCTTCCTTAACTGCATTTTGGATCCCTTTTTTATGCTGTATTGTCACAAGCCTGAATCATTGGAATTAATTTAGATGAATTTAAAATCTCTATGTAGTGGTGGAGTCACAATCAAACACTGAATTGTGAATGAAAGACGAAGCCAGGAAAGCAGGTGAGGTAATGGATCTGTTCATGTGTCTGTCCTTGGAGTTAAGATGAGAGGCTTAAAAGAGAGGGAAGGGATAGCCTTGGCCTAAGAGCACAATGCCTTTGCCAGACAATAATGAGAAGTGTGCTATGCTGTATTGTGGTGAGTTGTTTTAGTGTTTCCACCAGCCAACCTAATATTGTGGGTTTTTTTTTAATAAAATTGTGATCTGGCAAATTATTTCTTTATTCTTGTTGTTTCTAGGTTTTTTATAATCCAGCAAAAGCATAAAAATAGTTTTGGAATTTTAACCAAGCATCCATTAGACATGAGATCCTTCAAGACTGTGTTAACTTGTGAAAATTGTCACATTTTGTCATCTGTAAAGTAAACATGTACCATATACAGTCCAAGCAGCTGATTTTCTGATTAACTATGTGTGTTAAGTTATGTTTTTAAATGTAGTCTGTATTTTGAGGTTTTTTACGTTAGACTCTGAATTACTATTATCAAACAATTATTGTAAAACATCCAGTCTCTGTTTTTTTACTGCAGGCTACCACCACCTTCCCACATGGTTCCAGAGTTCCCAATTTAAAAATAAATGCTACCATCATCACTGACCCAAATAACATCATACTGACCAAGGAGAGTCAAGGCGACAGCACGGGAAACGTCATCATAACCTTTAATGTTCCAGCAGGGGCAAAAAGCATGTTCATAATGGTAATCTTCTTTGTGCAAGAAATGTGTAATGTAATGTGTAACATGAAGCATAATTGTCTGTGCACCTTATCATAGCTATTACTTCATACAAGGTTTTTTTTTTGTGGTAGGTACATGCAGAAGGAAATGATGGTGAAGTCATTATTAGCGATGCCAAAATGAAAGCCTCAGCAATTAAGGATGAGGATGGAAGCTATTTAAGTCTGGAAGTGCAGCATCAGATCTTGCAACCTGGACAAGACCTTCATGTCACATTTAGAGACATCATGCAACCTGCGAGTGTCAGACCCTCACATATTTACTACCTGGTACATGTTTACGTTATTATATCAACTTACCATGAAGGACCTTAGGAATATGAATGTTGGCCATGGTAGCTTAGAAGAAGTGAAGAGTGTTGGGCAATCAGTGCAACGTTTAGGGTTTAATGCCTGTGTCCACCAAGTGGACTATGTGGGCCTATAAACATATGTTTTTTTTGACATCAAGTACTGAGACTTTCCATCCATCCATCCATTATCTTCCGCTTTATCCTATACTAGGGTCGCATTCCCATGCCCATCTAGGGAAGAACGTTTTGGGTGCTGGGCATACACCCAGGACAGGGAGCCAATCCATCGCTGGGCACACACACACACAAACACACTCTATACACCAGTATAGGTAGATGCTATAGCCAATACCACTGCTTAAAAAAAAAAGAAACATCCTGGATAAGTTGCCACTTGATCACCAACAAATACATTCACAGTTAAAGACTTTACCATCTTTAATTTACCTACTCCCCACCGCGACCCTAATAGAGGATAAGCGGGAGATAATGAATGAATGAATGAATTTACCTACTAGCGTATTTTAGACTGCAAAAAGAAATCTAGAAAATAACCAAATTTCACACTTGAACCACCAAGTCTCAAACTTATGAAACTTCAGATAAGACATAATATAAGAGCACTAATCACTGCACCAGTGTGCTTTCTTCAGCTAAGTTTATTTGTTTTTTGTTTTTTTTTGTAAGTGTTTACATTTTGAAAAGTTTTATATTTAATTTATTTATATTTATATTTAATAGTATACCTTAAATAATTAAAAGAGCATTGAAAACTCTTTAAAAACAATTTAGGTCTGTCATACATCAGTATGCTACAAATCACTTTATTTAGCATAAATTAAATCATTGGCAGAATGTTTTAATACATTTTGTTAGAAAAAGTTGTCAGACTTCTATTTAGTTGTTACTATTGCTTTCTCTTTGTGCAGATTGTGAGCAAAGGTCAAATTCTGCAAGCGAACAGCGTTCACAGAACCGATTTGACCTCTGTAGACATTCCTTTTTCACCTGACATGGTTCCTTCATTTCGCCTGGTGGCCTATTACTACACCCAAAACAGCAAACTGGTGGCAGATTCACTATGGGTGGATGTAAAAGATGTGTGCAAAGGCAAGGTATGATAGAATTGTTCCTGCATTCAACTTGTTTACACAATCATTTAAGGAATTGTTATATGCTGAGGATTAACAGTCAATTAATTTTGATTAACCATAATAGAAAAACACCTTGTTTAGTGGTCAAGACCCAACAGACACATCAGAAATAAGTTCTGATGTAAGTAAATAAGTAAATTTGAGTGCTTGATCATTCTCAGCACTGCCGTGACACCATCATGGAGGTGGTACCCTTTGTGTTATTCTGTACAAGCTGTTCAGACAGCGGTGATCCAGTAGCTGCTGTACAATACATTTGTAGAATCAAAGACAGCACTCATCTGTTGCTGTATAGTACATATTAAACGCTCCTTCATCAGTGCTGACACGATTCTGTTGGCCAGACACAATTGGTTGCCAGACTGTACCCAGTCAATCTGTGCTACTGTGCTACTGTCACTGCACTGCTGAGAATGCTTTATCATCTAAATAATATCTACGCTGTGGTGGTCTCTTTGGTATACAGAGCTTTAAATGAGAAAAATAAGGACTTAACAAGTTATGTATCCAGACAAAACAGTAGTTTAACAGTAGTTTTACTTTACCTGATCCAATATCAAGATGCTACATTTTATCTGCAGGTAGAAGTTGCTTCTTTTAAAGAGCTACAACCAGCGGAGCCTTTCGAGTTGTCAATCAAGACCGATCCAGGCAGTAAGGTGGCTCTGAGTGCTGTCGATTCAGCAGTCTTCATTCTCAATAATCGAGACAAAATTAGCCCTCAGAAGGTAAGGCTCTTTATTTCCGTTCCAAAGAAATTTGGTGGTGTTATTGATGGACTGTGAGACGTTTCATGATCTATGTGTATTCTTTTGATTATAATGTGATAATCTACTTACTAATGTTAAGAGCTTAATAAACATTAACAGTTGGATCAGAGGTTTAGAAGAGTTCTAAAATCACATTGCTTCTGCCAAAGCGTTGCCACTGGGCACCAAATCCCAAATCCACACTGAGCCACACTTATTATAGCATCCAATATTTAGACACTTCTACTTGGAAATTGTTGTTAATAGCAAAGAATAAGAAAACCATGCGGCGGCACGGTGGCTTAGTGGTTAGCACGTTCGCCTCTCAGCGCTAGGGATTCCCGGTTCGAATCCCCATCTGGGTGGAGTTTCCATGTTCTCCCCGTGTCTGCGTGGGTTTCCTCCGGGTTCTCCGGTTTCCTCCCACAGACCAAAAACATGGATCAAGTTAATTGAATTCTCAAAATTGCCCCGTTTAGAGTGTGTCTGTGTGAGTGAGTGTGTGCCCAGCGATGGATTGGCGCCCTGTCCTGGGTCTATCTGCCCAGCGCCCGAGATGTTCTCCCCTGGATGGGCATGGGGAACCCCACCGCGACCCTAATAGAGGATAAGCGGGAGATAATGAATGAATGAATGAAGAAAACCATGTTTTAATGAAAAAATGGTGTTACACTGATCTTTTTTCAGATGTTTGATTACATGAACACATATGACCTGGCATGCAGTGTGGGTGGAGGAGAAAATGGTCTCTCTGTTCTGCAGTCTGCAGGACTAACGTATATCTCTACATCAGTTGAATCACCTGTAGTCACAAGTAAGGCAATGTTTATATGAAGCATATATAAGGAATCTGTATGTGTGTTAGATTGTTATCCTTTGATAAAATACACAGTAATAAAGATCTGATTTTCTTTTTAATATCTAGAACATAAATGCTTCAAGACTCTTCATCGCCACAAGAGAGACATCAATGCACTTGGTAAAGTAAAAAAAAAAAAAAACAATAGCACACAATTTACACACTTTGTTTAACCAAGTTTCCAATCAATTAACTTACATACCCTCTTTATTACAGTAGACTACCTGTCAACTTTATTGCACTACTACTACAGCCAAGTATAATGTTATAATGTCATGAAAAAGGTTTTATAACTAAGAATGCTTTTGTACTTATAGTTAACAAATATAAGCAACCAGAAAGAAGGTGCTGTGAAGATGGTAGGAAGTTAGGTCTAATGCAGCAGTCCTGTGATGAAAGACTGAAACGTACAACACACCAAACAAGCACCTGCAGAGAGGCATTTAAAAAATGCTGTGAAGCTGCAACCATTCAAAGACGGAAGGCTATGCTGCAAAGGAAGAGAAGCAGCTTGGGTAGAAGTTCAGGTATAATAATCACAATTTACTGTCCATTGTCAGTAAGAAGGTGATCTGCTGGAGATTCACATGCTGGTTCTTTCCCACTCCTTATGCAGCTTTCAGTGATGCTGTGGAGGAAATGATCGACGAGTCATCGATTCAGCTTCGTAGTTATTTCCCTCAGTCGTGGATGTGGCTGATTTTAGAAGCTGATGCCGATGGAAACATAAGGTTTTTAATTTTAATTTAATACTAACACTTTTAGTTTGATATGAACATAAAAATGGACAGAGTAAGTAAGATTTGTTTGCTCATGTGAAATAAAACATTTCACTGTAACTAATAATAATATCAAAAAAAAGAATATAAATGTAACTATTACAAATGCTGTGTCAATTATAAATACAGTTTAAGACAAAAACAGGTTAAAAAATGTTCTCTAAATTTTTCAGGAAAAACCTGATCGCTCCTGACTCTATTACCACATGGGAGGTGCAAACTGTAAGCATTTCTCAATCAAAAGGTAACTAATTGTCCATCTGCCAACAATTTACTGTACTGGAAATTATTTACCCAGTGTGACAATATTTATCATTGTTTTAGGATTTTGTATAGCAGATCCACTGCCACTTAAAGTTTTCCAAGATTTTTTTATATCGCTTAAACTTCCATACTCAGTGAAGAGGAATGAGCAGCTTCAGGTGAAAGTTATCCTGTACAATTACAAGCAGCAGAATTTGCAGGTAAAGCTCTCTCTCCGAAGGCCAGAAAATTGCAATTAATGGAATGTGTGTAATGATTTAAGTGATGAATTAATTAATTATTTTATTTATAACTTTATTGTCTTTGCTAAAGTGGACCTTGAATTAATAATTTTCAATTAATGCTTATTTTCTATTTGGGTGCACTAAGATTTTTAGAGATCACAAAAAAATGTTCAGCAATTTTGAACTGATGTTCCAAATGTTATGAAATTTGCTAATAATTAAAGTTACATCATACTGATGTACACAAAATAAATGTATACAAACTGTTTATTCTCTGTTTGTTATCTTAGAGTCTCCAGCTAGAGTACACTGTTATAGACAATAGATTTAGTTTCATTTGAATGGTGAAAAAAGGGCACAGCTGACTCGCTTACGGGCAAACACGCTGGTGTTTACTAATATTACTATTTTGGTATCATACTCCAATACATAAAAATGCTTCTGCTGATGCATAAAAATACAGCTGTGAGCAACAAGAAAGACATAAAATAGTTTTTTGGACTTCTACGACCTCAAATGCATGGTACACACTTAATTCAAATACTTTATTTTAATAGAATGCCATTATTTTAAGTGCCAGTTTGTGTTTTTTTCCCTATTACATATTGTATTATCAACTATAATTGGAATTACTTAAAGTAAAATAATTTAGTAAATACTGCAACAAAGCCATTAGGGGCAAACCACACTGTCTAATAGATGAGGGTTGATAAGTGCTGAGGAAGATAATGCATAGAAGTTGCTACCACTCCGCTCATTAACTGTAGAATTTCATAGTCGATTAAATGGGGTACTTATAAACTTGCTCTGACCTCACCCTCAATGGAAATTGCTGTCTAGGCATGCTTGTTCCAGCTCCAACATATGCCTAACTAATAATCTTTCAGAAGTTGAGGCAAAATTTCTGCAGCTACACTCCCAAAACTTTTGATGTCATAAAAAAGGGTTGTTAAAGAGGGTAAAATCTATTAATTTATGTAATTAATTGGTGGAAAATTGTCAATAAATAAAATTTTATTTACCCACACAATAATAATACAAAGAAAATGAACTCATAATTATTAATCATTATCAATTAAATAAATTAATCAATTGTGCACCTCTAAACACTGAATGCTACAGTGAATGCTTGGTGTGTAATTGGCAAATTCTAAACTACGATTTTATATTATTGCTTACATTTACATATACATAATTAATGTTAAGTAAAGAGCATTTTTCTTAAAAACTGCATCAAATACTAGAGAATAAAGCTTTCTTACAGGTATGTTAATACCTAATTGTTTTGTAGGTGACAGTGAAGATGGAGAAAGTGGAGGGTTTGTGCAGTGCTGGAGGAGGTGATGTGGTGCAGCTGGTCTCAGTCGAGGCCCATTCAGCCTTGTCTGTTTACTTTACTGTTATTCCTCTGATCATCGGGAACATTCCCATCAGCGTGATGGCTTATGCCTCCAACAGCATAAATGACAAGATAAAGAAAGACCTCAAAGTGCTGGTACTAAAGAGTCTGGAAAAATACATTACAACAGTATTTTAAAGGAAATGTGATAAACTATGACTGCACAACATTTTGTATGTTTCTAATTTTTAGGGAGAGGGTGAGATTGTCTCTATTCATACAGACCACAACATTGATGCTAAAAGTAAGATACAGACTTCTGTAAATCCTTCAGACAGTTCACAGAGGTATTAATAATGTGTTATAACTAATTCAATCATTTTGAGTAGGTGAGAAAAAACTGGAATTTGACATTTCACTTCCTGATGATGCAGTACCAGGACAAGATTCAACCACCATGATGAGTTTCAGAGGTAAACTTATAAATATGCTGCAATTTTTAACAGGTAGAGTTTTTAATAATAAGTGCAGTGGCTGAACTATTCTGTTTGAAGATCAAACCATCAACTAATTGTCCATCAGAAGTTCACATTTCTGTTTTCTTTATTAATTTTAGGGTCCAAGCAAAACATATTTAATTTCATTCTACAGAGCCCCTAAAGGGACATGAGTTGTTTTTATTTATGTATGTTTTAGGCACAATCATAATAACATGTGAGCACAAGATAAGATCTTGCATTCACCACGTCGTGCTTACAACATATTTAAATAAAAAATAATGGTACATGTTCCTTTATACAGGCTCACAGTTTGATTCTAATAATACATCAAGAAAAAAAAAAAAAACATTTGTATTGCTTTACAAGAAGTTAAGAAACTACAGTAATTTTGTCAGAAGGTCATACCACCCTTCTGCTTGAATTGCTTTTTTATGTTTTGCCTTTTTAAAATACTTATTGAATGAATGCCTGTTTGTGTTATCTGCCTCAGCTGGTATTTATTATTGCTGGTATTCAATCAAGTGACCTTTCCTTGTTATTTTAGCCTGTTCTGCATTCTCCTCAGTAAGTGAGTGTCACGTCATTTACATACCGTGCTCCCTGGTTGTAGTTTCCTGCCTGACTCCTGTTCTTAAAATGTCTTTCTTTGACTGCTTCCTGGCTATCCTTGTACGTTATCACAGCACTTACCTGAACCTGGGTTGACAAATCGATTGTGGAAGTTCAGTTTACTAGTCTACTATTACAATCTATAAAGAATAAAAGTTGAAAATCTTTGTTAGAATAACAGAAAGCTTTGTTACAGGTGGTGTGATGGGAGAGTCAGCTGATAACTGTCTAAACTTGGAGGGAGTAAACGATTTGATTAAGCTACCTATGGGCTGTGCAGAGCAAACCATGGTAAAGATGTCTCCTGCAATTCATGCCATGCACTATCTTGATGCCACAAACCAGTGGATCTCACTTAAGGCAGAGCGCAGAGATGAAGCAAAGGAGATGATCCAAGCAGGTGATACAATTAAATATAAGAGATTAATGTTTTTTTAATTGAAATGGACACTTTGTTACATAGAGTCATATAGCAGAGAGCTTTTCATTCATATATCAGGTTATAACCGAATTATCACCTATAAGAAGGATGATGGGTCCTATGGAGCATTTCTGAAAACACCTAGTAGCAACTGGTAATTGTTCTTCTCTCTTAAGATTAAATTATTAAGACATTAGGAGGAATGACCACTTATGATGTATTCTCATGGCTATCCAGGCTGACCGCTTTCATCGCCAAGGAGCTTACAGAGTCAAAAGACATCATCAGGGTGAATGAGCAGTATATCCAGGAAGCAATGAGCTATCTGATTTCCAAACAGAAAGCTAATGGAGCGTGGGATGATCCAAATCCACTGTATGATCAAGGAATGAAGGTAGCAACAATTTCTGAAACAGAGATTAAGTATTTTTACAAATCTGTTATGACACCTCTATTTTCACAAATAATAACTTTGTTAATTGAATATATATTCTTAGGGAGGAGTTGGAAAAGTAGGTGATGAGGATGATGTTCCGTTAACAGCATTTATTCTATTATCAATGAAGAATGTGATGAAAGTGTACCTGTCAGGAACAGACACAGAGCTGGTAACTCACAGGAACACATCATGTCCTCATGTATAGCAATTAGATGGAGTTACTGCACAAAACTTTTAATTTCTTTTTTAAAAAGTGTTACCAGGACACTGTACTTTCTCCGAAGCCTCAGTACTATATATCCCAACTTTGTACCTTTAACTGCTATAGGAACAGACACATAATTATATAATGTTGTTAAAATAGTAATTTGATTTAGATTTAGCTAGTAATATCTGGTGCTTTAATGCTTTATTTAAAGTTAATTCTCTAGATTATATAAGTCAATCTTTTTTTTACTTTATCAGATACTTTTTTCTACCTGCCTATTTCTATTTCTCACCTGAAATATCAAACAGAAAGGGTGATGACATCACAGTTTAAAAAAATAAACACAGCTTAAGACATCTGCTATTTATGCCAATAATTAGGTGTTGTGGCTCAGTGATTAGGGAGTGAGGCTATCAATCTAAAAGTTGTGGGTTAAAATTTCCAAAAATGTGGGCAAGACCCTTAACCCTAATTGCTCTATGGGTGCTGTGTGGCCAACCCTGACCTCTTACAACAACTATCCAGTTGGGAAATTTTAAAGTTGCTTTGGATAATGGCCCAAAACCCAAGCATTTTTCCCTAAATATGACAAAATCCTGTATCCATGTAAACAGCCAGAACATATTTATTTCTTTGAGGCACATATTGTTATTTCTACATCTTGTAATACAACTGTATCATATAATGTAATACACATTTTTTACTCAAAAATTATATTTTTATTTTTGTTTCAGAGAGCTGCAATGGAGAAGGCGAGATCTTATCTAGTTCAGCATTTAAGTTCAATACAAAGCCATTATGCTACAGCTATTACTGCATATGCGTTGTCTCTAGATAATCAACATACTGCTGAGGCTAAGCAAGCTCACAAGAAACTGATGGAGATGGCCACATGTGATAATAGTTACGTCTGTGGTCATTAAGTTTTATATGTGTGTGCTCTCTTTTATATTTATGCAAAATTAGCATGACTGTTGCTTTGCAGAACAATGTTTCTGGAATGTCAGTGGGAAAGTAATGTCTGCACACAAGCAGGCAGATGCCATCTCTGTGGAGGCCACAGCTTATGGCCTGCTGCAGGCTGTGACAATGCAGGACAAACCCAAAGCTCGACGCATTGCCTCGTGGCTAACTGAGCAGCGTAAATTTGGTGGTGGATTTCAGTCAACACAGGTACTCAAAAACAAACAAAAATAATTAGTTGTTCCACAAAGTTGAATCTGTTTTATTAATTTAGTTTGGCCTCTTTTCTTCCTTAAGGACACAGTTGTAGCACTTGAAGCTTTGTCCAAATTTGGCATTCAGAACAACGATGTGGACGATCTGGACCTGACTGTAGAAATTTGCATCAATGAGAGAGACACCAAAACAGTGCGGATTCATAAGCACAATGCACTAACACAAGCAGCTATTCAAGTAAGAAAAATTTAGCTTTTTCATGTCGTACTCATCTCATTATTATTAGCACCAAACCATTGCTGGGCACAAATTCACTTCACACAGACACACACTATATAGGGACAATTTAGAGTAGCCTTTATCTTGATTCCACGTTTTTGGACTGTGGGAGGAAACCCACAGGGACATGGAGAGAGCATGGAAACCTTGCAGATCACGATTCAAACCTGGATCATCGATAGTGAGAGGTGGGCCTGCTATACCACCGTTCTGCATCATTCTAATAATGCAAAATTAAAAGTGATTAATAATCATTTACACTTCATGACAATGTTAAAAAATGAATGCCTATGAGGAATTAGTACTTGAGGTAATACATAAATGATACTTCAGTCATAAACTGTGTAAATGAACATACCACTAATTCATTTGTAAAAAATCATTAAATATTATATTAATATGCTTTTACTGGTTTTATTAATTACAATAATTATTAACATATTACTAGTTACAATCATGTCCACTATAAAAGTTCTATTAGTTGACAGTTGAAGATAAGTTTAGATATGAAGCTGTAATATAAAGGAATGATTAGCAGAATAAAATAATCACTTGATGCAGTTGGTTGCACATACAAACATACAAACCACAAAAAAGACTGTTTACCCTGTCTGGAAACTGAACCCATTCTTTTCGCTGTGAGACGAACGCGTGAACTGCTGTTAAAATAGCATCTTGTCCAAAATTATTTTAATAATAACTCTTGACTGATTTGTATGCTGATTTCATTTTTATTCTTAATGTTTAACATTGTTAATGACTGGGTTGTGTAGGTGAAAGATACGAGTAAAGTCATGTTGGATGTAAAAGGAGAAGGAAGAGGAACTGTATCAGTAAGATATCCAGTTTAGAGATAACTTCAGACATGTTTGATCTTGATATTATAAAGTCTTTTAATATTTGTTTATGCTAAATGGGTCCAGATTGTTCAAAACTACAGATCTCTAAAGAAGGATGAATCAGCATGTGATCATTTTTTTCTGAGTGTTACACTGGATGGAGAACTAAGGAAATGTAAGTTTTATGTTTTAAAACATTCCCAAACAATTAATTTGTCAGATTTACACTTTAGCACTCAATTTTAAGTGTTAACTATATTTGTAGATTTCTTAATTCTTTTATCACCACAAATCTTGTTCGTTTTTAAATACTGTACAGCTTCAGTAGTTCCAGCGTTGTGATTAGAGACAGAGTGCTGAAGAATGTTACTCTGACACTATGATATGATTCAGTGATGCAATTTTTAACAAACTGTATGCATAAGTGAAAAAATCTGAGTGTGTGCTGCAGTTTCTTCTGATGAGGAAGTAGAGCAGCTGGATGATGATTATTATAACTACGGATACGAAGATGAAAATGTTATGGAGGAAGCACCAGACAGAATGCACTGGTTTGATTTGCGTACACGCAGGAAAAGAACAGCTCCTGAGCAAACTCTGAGAGAAAACACACTGGTTTATACAGTATGTGCTGGGTAAGAACGGCCATACAATGTAAATACATTTTCATTAATAAAATATTAGCATTTTCAGAAATACATGTAGTTAGATTAAAGCTATTATGATGAACATGACTATATTTCTAGCATTATTTGCAAATGTGCAAAATCTAATGTATTATTGGAACACTTTAGTCAAACAGAAAAATGTAAAATAAAAAATAAAAAAATCTAATTTGTTAATCCTAAAGTCAGTAGTTATGGAAAAAATATTATACTGTAGTATAATCAAACCTGATCATTATCCAATCTGGCTTTTTTATATCAAGTGTTTGTGGAAGAGATGTGTTTTGAGTTGTTTCTTGAAGATGCTATGCCTTACGGACACAGTTGGGAAGATCGTTCCACCATTTAGCAGTGATGAACAATATGTGGGGAATATTAGCCTGATGGTGAGATTAAATCACCAAGCGACATCACAAGAACGAAGTGAATGAGTCAGAGTGTGTGTTGGAAATATAGAGTGAATCTTAGAGGGCCAGATCCAGGGATTGCCCTATAGGCCAGAGTCATTGCCTTGTACTGAATTCAAGCAGCTACAGGGAGCCAATGGAGAGAGATAAGTGATGGAGTGACATGTGTTCGCTTGGGTTGGTTGAACACAAGTGGTGCTGCAGAGTTTTGAATCAGCTGTAGAGGTCTGATTGTGCAAAACAGAATTAAAAAGTGTCGTTAGGACATTTTTTTCATCATGGGACATAACAGTTTCTTGATTTACTGTTTAATAAGCTTTGTTTTGTATTTAAAATTTTCAGAGTGAAAAATGGAAATTCTAGTGGTATGGTTCTTGTGGATCTTTCACTGCTAAGTGGACTGACACCGAAAATCCAGGATCTGGAAGATGTATGTTGTTTCTGACCATTTCATATTACAAGCACTCATAATTTTAAAATTTACTTTTAATTTTGTAATCAATGTAAATAAAATATAAGTCTTTTCTTTGTTCCCCTGTAGAATGTGAAAGGAACTGAGAGATATATTGATCATTATGATGTCTATCAAAACAAGGTGTATCTCTACTTTCATAAGGTAACATTAGTGCATCTTCCTGTTTTTAGTTGTGCATTATCTGTCTCGAGTATAATTTGTTAGTGCCAGACTGATATCTGTAAATGCTATTCAGGTATTTTCATGTGCAACTTTGCACACTTTATTTTTTGGTTCAATAAAGAAAAAACATATACAGCAAGGGGCAGTTGATGTCATGTTGATTAGAGGAAGTCAGCAAAGAATAACTGATCTAACAGTTAGTCAAATAACTAGCAGAAAAGCATCTCACGTATAATGTAGCCATTTTTCGTTAAATATTTAGTAGATCGTATTACACAGTCCCCAAGTTTTATTCAAATCATGTTAGATCAGGGGTGGTGGCTTAGTGGTTAGCACAGTCACCTTTTAGCACTGGAGATCCAGGTTCGAACCCAAACTGGGTGGAGTTTCCATGTTTACCCTGTGTTCGCATGGGTTTCCTCTGGGTTCTACGGTTTCCTCCCACAGTCCAATAACATGCATTTAAGGTAAATTGAATGATCTAAATTGCCCCATATATTGTGTTTGTGTGTGTGTGTGTTTGTGTGTGAGTGTCTGTGAGTAAGTGTAATTGTCATCAGAAAACCTTTTTTACCTCAATCACATGTTCATTATTTTTATTTTAGTCCCAAATTTTTGTACATCAGGAGCTAAATTTTCCTGCTTTTTTTCTTCAAGATTTCATTTGGGGAGACTGCGTGTCTGCGGTTCCGTGCAGAGCAGATTGTTCCCATTGGACTTGTCCAGCCAGCAGCTGCAGTCATCTATGATTATTATAATCCAGGTTTTAATGCCAGTGCTGTATTAAATAACTAAAGTGTTTTTTCCAGGGGCACAGGGTCACTGTTTTTGTTTGTATTACAGATAGAAGATGTTCAGTGTTCTACACAGTAGCGGATGGCCCGATGCTTTTTAAATTGTGTGAGGAGGACGTGTGCGTCTGCGCTGAGAGTAAGTGTTATTAATTCCCTAGTTTTGTACATTTACCTACACAAAAATTCTACAATATAAAATATGCTAAAACATCAAACTAAATTTAAACTGTAAAGTCAGTGTGAAAGGACATGAAACTGCGGCGTTTTTTTTATAACTAAACACAAACTGAAAAGATTTAACAACTTCAAAAACACTTCTGAAATCTCTAACAAAAAGCGATCTTCTCAAACTGAGTGCTTTTGGCAGGCATACTTTTGGTTAATGTAGACCTATGATGAAATACTGATTTCTGAATGAGAAGTGGTGTTAGAAAAGCAAGTAAAGTTGTAGATCTCATATGTGGCTGATCTATCTGTGTTGTCCGTGTGATTTTGCAGAGAGACAAAGAGGGATGAGAGAAAGAAAGGTTACAGCTGTGGCTGGCTGGGGAGATTTTGGAGTGGTCATATCAAGGCTTTTGCTGGAGTAGCTTGGATTTTGCTCAACTGACCCTGAGATGACAGGCTTTCAGATATACAGAGTTTCAGTGAGACAGGCTTATATGTGAGTGCTTTGTTGTCTGGGACAAAGGACATGTGTAGCTGAGTGTCATTAGCAAAGCAGTGATATGAGAACCAAGGGCCTGAATGACCAAGCCCAATGAAGTCATAGTATAATGAGAAAAGGAGGGGGCCATACATACATACACTAAGCTCAAGGGCACCTCAGTGTTTGATGTGATTTTGACCCGTTTTTTCACGTCATTTGAAGGATTTTCCTGTGAGGTAAAAGTCAGATATTTGAAGTACCATTTCAGATTCTCTAAATCAAAAAGAATAAATAAACAATGAAATCTGGTGAATGACTTTGCTGAAGGCCATAGATGGGTCCAGCAGAATGAGAACAAAGGACTGAGATGATACATCTATGGCACAATATACCTACAGGGGCTCTTATGATTTTTATTGGAAATAATTAATTGATACATTCCTTTATCTTCCACTCTTCTGTGCAGGCTTTTTACAATATTTTATTGTGTTTTTATTAAAAAGAAATTAATTGCATTTGTGAAGTCAGACACTGATGTTATGAGAGGGCCTGGCTGACAATTCCCATTTTATTTTCTCCTAAAATGTTTAATGTGAGGTGATAGCTCTTCAGCCAGTCCACAATAAATGTTATGCCTTTACGGACTTTACTTTGTGTACTCAAAAAAGGGCCTTTCTTTAAACTGTATCCTTTAAGTTGGAGGAATAGGGTTGTGTGTGTTTCTTGGACTGTAAGAGGATCTTGCAGTTGCAGTGTTTTCCTTGGAGAAAGGACATAATGAATAAAAGTATACTATTTTAATATCTGTGAGATTATTTCTATTCTAGAAGAGATTGGGCAGTACTCTAATTTAAACAGGCAAGTGTGGAACAAGGATTGTTATTGCAATGTTATTATCAAGATTGGAGAATACAAGAAAGATAATTTGTTACAAGGTCAGAAAATAAATATTTACAAAATCAGAAAATGTGACCGGAGGTGGTACAAAATATTTTTATCTGTCTGTAATCAGGATAAGCTCACAGATCGAGCCCCTTAAATTGACACACACACACACACACACACACACACACACACACACACACACACTATATAGGGGCAATTTTGAACAGTCATTTTACTTCAAATCCATGGGAGGAAACCAAAGAACCCAGAAGAAACATGAACGCAGGGAGAACATGTAAACTCCACCAAGATTGGGATTTAAACCTGGCACCAGCGCTAAGAGGCAGACATGTTAGATAAATAGATTGATAGATTGAATACTTTATTTATTCGGGAGGAAATTCACCAAAACCAGTAAGTTAGTTAATCTCTAAGCCACCGTGCCACTGTTTTTGCTAACACTGTAAAAAATAGCCTTAAGCAGTGTATTAATTTTGTATATTTAATTGCGTGTTTGTTTAGCAACAGAAATGTGAAAAAAAACATGTTATGTTTGACATGTATGTGAATGTCAGTACATTATTGTGGTTACACAGGTTTGTCACATGATTTCTGTTCTTGCAGGTGGCTGTCCAAAGTTAAAAGTTACTTTCAGTAAAAACATGGAGGAAAACACCCGCACTCGATATGCGTGCTTCTCACCCAGTGTTGATTTTGGTACGTTTGTCCATATTTTTTGTGTACATTGTATGCTTTATAGTTAAATAATAATCCATCAATCCATCCATTATGTTCCACTTTATACTATATTAGGATGTGTCACTCGCACAGACACACACACAAACACACTCTATATGGGACAATTTGGAGAACTCAATTGACTTGATCCATGTTTTTGGACTGTGGGAGGAAACCGGAGAACCCGGAGAAAACCCAAGCGGACACGGGGAGAACATGGAAACTCCACCCAGATGGGGATTCGAACCAGGAATCCCTAGTGCTGAGAGGCGAACGTGCTAACCACTAAGCCACCGTGCAGCCCGTTAAATAATAATAATATTAATAATTATTTTATATTTCTTTCAGTCTACACAATCAAGATCCTGAATATCAGCAATGACGATGTCTTTAAATCCTATACCACATTGATTACTCAAGTCCTTCAGCCAGGTCTGTGGGCAAAATAAAATATTGTTTCATTTTTTGTGTTGTATTATATTGGCTTACTTCACATTTCTATGGTCTGGTTTAATAGGGAAGGACAGTGTTGTTCAGGAAGGTGCAGTGCGTGAAATGTTACATCGTTCATCATGTGATGAAGTAGCTTTGAATGTAGAAATGGAATATCTGATCATGGGACAAGACGAGAACATCTATGAGGTGACTGAACATGGAAGGTAAGAGCATCTTTCATTAAGATTTCAGCTACAGTTGGGGTTTTGAAAAAAAACTATGACTGAAAAAATCTTTAGAAACATAGAAAGACAACATAAATTGCACACACTTTCAGCTTAGGACGTCCTTATCATACATGTCAATCAATATTTTGTCTGTCTCTGTTGCTATTAATTCCAATGTGAAGAAAACAAATACTGTTTTTGCTCTATTTCTGTTTCATGCCACCTTTTTAACACATCACTTTACTTTTGGACCCGATAAGCCACACCCACCACACCCCAGGTCTCACTATATGTCCTTTGATACCTATGTGCATTCTTAAATTTATCAGTGTTTCATTAGAGATGTCTGACTACTCACAAGACACTGTGTTCACACCTTATTTACACTCACTTACCAATGTATTAATTTAACGTATTATACATGATAGATCTGCAATAACAGTTTGTAAACAAAATAATGACATTACAAACTTTTAGTATTTTACATTGTTTCCTATTAATAAGGATCCTAGTAATGCAGTTGTTGGTAAAGCAGGTGTAAATTGTTGAAGGATTCTCAGCACTGCATTGGTATTACCATGGTGACGGTGTGTTAATGCTGGTACGAGTGGATCAGACAACAGTGCAGCTGAAAGTATGAATTTCAAAAATTGCCTTCAGCATTCTGTAGACAGTATTCTGTGAGCACTGATGACGGACTAAAAGGTGATTAACACGACGTGTGCAGCAGTAGATGAGATGGTTTCTGATTATCAGTAAGGTAGATGTGTTTAATAGAGTACACATTGTACAGAATCTATCTTTCCAAAATACACTCCAACTCGTTCAATTTGCTCTAGTGATAAATGTCGCCTGGTGATTCAACCTCCCCTGGTCCTTATTCTCACTCTGTATCGTTCACCACTGCTAAATGGTAAAACGATCTTCCCAAATATTTCCATAAGGCTGAGTCACTGATCATCTTTAAGAAACATTAAAAACACACCTCTTCCAGAAGCACTTGCTATGAAAAAAAGCCAAATTACATGATCAGGTTTGATTCTACTGCAGTGTATCTGTTTTCTTCTTAACTTGTTTTGTCAGTTTCGTACTGACATTTCGTTCTTTCATATGTAAGTCGCTTTGGATAAAGGTGTCTGCTAAATGACTAAATGTAAATGTACAGTGACTAGAAACAGTGTGTAAAAACTACTTTCTCATTATTTCTGAACTGAGCACATGTTTTTCAGGAGCAGATATATGTTGGATAATGAGATGTGGATTGAGGAAATTCCACCGGCGAGAAAGTGCAAAGCCACGAAAAGCAAAGCTGCCTGTCAGCGTCTCAGTAATTTCTTAATCCAGCATTCACTAAACCAGTGCTCTATCTAAAAGAACAGATGCTTCATACACACCCAAAACACTCTGTACACACTACAAACATTCCACATACACAGATTATAAACATCATTCACATAATATACACATCAGAAACAAACAATATTTACATACACCCTGCTCAATACAACACACACCATTAACATTCATGCACTAGAACCCTAAACAATATACACAACCATGAACAATAAACTATTCTATATACAATGCAAAAACTATACACTCCATAACCACTTCAAACACACATAATAAACACATTATATACCATAAACACATCATCCACACTCATTTACATATACACCCTAAACACTCCATACACACTATAAACACTCCATTGCCTTTCCATATATGCCATTAACACTATACCCGGCAAACACGTTACACATTATATACACCACTAGCAATCTATATATCTATACACACTCCAAACACTTTACCTGCACAATAACTACATTATACAAACAATAAACCCACAATACAAACCATACACACTATATATTAACTATCAGCATACCATAAACTCTATTGCTAACCGATGGGAATCAATTAGATGATGAGCTCATACTATAATAAGAATGATGAGGGTGATTGTAATGTGTAGTTTTGTGTAGAAATGTGCATTCTGTTCCTATCGCAAACATATAAATGTGAAAAAACTGATTTTATTACTGAATTTCAATAAAGAATTGACATTTCTTATGCTGGTGAATTAAGTTCATGGCGGTGTTTAAATAAGAATAAAGATTGCCTTTTCTGATGGAAAATATTTTTATAGTGATGTTAGACGCCAGATAGATTTATTACATATAGAAATTATGAATGTTTAGTTCCAGTGTAATGCATTTTGTTGTTGTTGTTGTTATTTAACAATATTTTATTTACATACACAAAATAAGAACATGAGCAGCAAATGTTAAAACATTTAATAAAAAATATAACAATGTGAACAATATAAATAAATTAAATGAGATTATATCAACACAGGGTTAGTTCTACTTGAACTAAGACACAAACTCTTTGCTCTGAAAAAGGTGATAAATTGAAGTTAAATATTTTGGGAGTTAAAAGCTGATTAAATTGGGTTTGTTAATTATTGACATATAAAATGAAATGCTTTGATGATATAATCAAAAATTTTGTGATAAGTGTATCAGTGACAGCTGCAACAAATAATCTAAAATTACAATTTACAATTAATATCAAGCAAGTGTTCATAAACGTCCAGTTCAATCCAAATTTCTGTTCAGTCTTTACACATTTCACTGTTCCATTGATGAAGGTTTTATTTACTTTAAAGCACTTCTTCAATTTTTTGAATACTTGCAAAGACCAACATCGTGGGCTTTCCTTTACAGTTCTTCAGTCAGTTCATGGGTCGTTTGCCCCTCATACTTCCCATCAGGAAGCGTCATGCACCGATGAAAACCAGAAGCATCAGTGCCAACATAGCAGCTAACTCCAGTTACAGTAAGCAAAAGCGCATCATAGATAGATTTTATAAATTACAGATAGAGACAATTGAAATTGGTGTTGCTTAAAAGACACAACCATGGGAAGAAACTTTTCCACAGTTCAGAACAATATGCAAGAAGAAACTGTGTTAGTGGTGAATGAAGGAATGAACTGTGATTGTAGATGCATCAAGCTGCACAGCTTTACTGCAGGATGTGAACTGCTTTGTGAAACTGGCTGCTGTAAATCCTCTCACTTTTCTGTTGTTACTTTATTATTAGGTAATGAAAATGATAAAGCAGGTGATGAAGTTGTGCTGAAGTTTCTACTGCAAGTAGCGATACACTTTAAAACAGTGATTTCCTGAATCTGCCACTGCAACGTGTCCATCTGATGTTAGCGCCAACCCCTGAGGTCCATACAGAGGTTCAGCCGATGTGTTGATGTATGACAAGAAAGAACCTGAACTGTCAAACACCTGCAACACACACAAACACTTTGGATAATGCAACAATTTGTATAGTGAACAACAAATGTAACTTGTAAAAATGAATCTTTTTGAATGATGTGCAGAGCTGACTAAAGAAATACAACTGCACACAAAAACATTATTGTAAGCTTTCGCATCCTTTCCAAACATTACAAATCCTGTACTAGGGTACACCCAGGACAGGACACCAATCCATCGATGGGCACACACCCACAAACGCACACTATATAGGGGAAATTTAGCGCAGCCAATTTACCTTGAATCCATGTGTTTGGACTGTGGGAGGAAACAGAGGAACACAGAGAGCTCAGGCAGACATTGAGAGAACATGGAGAGTCCAAATCGGGATTTGAACCTGAATCCCCAGCACTACGGGGCAAATGTGCTAACCACTAAGCCACCGTGCTGCCACGATTTCAAATTATATTAAACATTAAAGAACATATATATATATATATATATAGTTATCCGATATGTGGATTGATGGTAAGCAGAGGAATATATAAACAACCTTATTACAGAACAGATACTGTAGTAGATTAAATATGGTTTTGCTACTATTATTAATATTTCGATTACTTGTCTGGTAAAGAAATAGAAAAAGTATGGCAAGTATGTAATGATTTTTCAACACTTTTTACATTCATTTCTGAAAAGGGGCTTTAGATGTGGAGGTCTTTCAGATGCATCCTGCCATAATGTGAAACATGTTAAAATTTTTATACATGATAGCATGGCAATCAAACAGTCCAGACAAAGGATTGTAACAGCATTGTAAAAATTTTTAATTTGTGATATAGACACTTATTTTGATGGGGCTCCATACTACAAAGCTATCAAACAATATCCAAAAGAATATGCTGTATGTAAAATACTGTTAATCTGAGGGAAAAAGTTTAACATTGAAATTAAAGATATGTTACATTAAGCAAAATGCTAAGATATTAAAGAAATATTACTTAACGTAAAATATATTTACATATATACACATACACACAATATAAAAAATATATTTACAAGGATATACATTTTTAATTTGAGAGAAGAGAAGATGCAAATGTTAAATGCTAAATTGTAGTATAGAAGTAGTAATATAAGAAACATGGCTAATGTTAGTGATGTACCTGTATGCGACTGTTGCCCCAGTCTGCCACAATGATGTTGTTAGTAGCATCAACTGCCACACCTGTAGGAGCATTAAACTGCCCATTTCCTTCTCCATGAGAACCAAACTTGAACAGAAACTCACCATCTGCATTATATACCTGAGGAAACAAAGGGGAACTGCCTCACCATGTGGCAAATACTGACATAAGGTATAATACAATAAAGTACACCCTATTACAACAAACGATTAAATTTATCATTTAGTATTTGGCCAAGTTCTTTATTTATATTATTCTATATATAATGTAAGCTGTGAATAAATTTGTCTCATAAACAGATTTGGTTTAATGGCAATAATTCCCCCCCCCCCACCCCCAAGTAAATTAAAAGCCACCTAACAGCTTGACATTATTGCTGTTAATTCCTATAAATTAACACACAAATGCCGTATAGGCGGAACTAATATTAAACTAAAAACTAAACCAAAGAATCCAAATATTAAACAGAAAAGTGAAAATTAAGCAAAGTATAAAAGAAATATAGCAAATAAAAAATAATTAAAAACCCACAGATATTTTAGGTTTTGGACATTCTGTCTGACAATAATCTTGGTGCAATGAGCTCCATCATACAGTTTGATATTGACAGTGATTGTGAATATACATGTTCAACAAGCAAAATCAAATAGGAAAATAAAGTTGCTTTTATGTCTCTTTGGTGGCATTGCCATGCTGAAATTCTCATGCTCATTTCTGACAGAAAAATATAAGGCATTGTATGTCCACCCATTCATTATCTTCCGCTTTATCCTCCATTAGGGTCGCGAGGGGGTTCCCCATGCCCATTCAGGGAAGAACATTTTGGGTGCTGGACACCCAGGACAGGGCACCGATCTATCACTAGGCACGCACGCGCACACACACACACACACTCTATATGGGGCAATTTGGAAAATTGGCATGACATGTCTTTCAGGTGCCCAGCGATGGATTGGTGCCCTGTCCTGGGTTTATCTGCCCAGCGCCCGAAATGTTCTCCCCTGGATGGGCATGGGGAACCCCACCGCGACCCTAATAGAGGATAAGCGGGAGATAATGAATGAATGAATGTCTTTCAGGACTTTGTTGTACTTATCCAATATCTGTCCTGTTAAAAAAAAAAAAATCCACATGATGACAGTGTAGCCTCCACCTTGCTTTATATTTACGGTGGTGTGATGTGTTTGGCTTTTGGCAAACAAAAATTTAGAATAAATTTTTTTTTCACATGGGATTAAAAAAAACATTGAGATTTTTCATGCAAGAAAACAAACAAACAGGACCTTAGCGTATCTCTCAATAGAAGCTTCATTCTTCGCCACCCTCCTTTGTAAATAACAAACCTTTTTTTTATTTGCAACTGACCCACAAGTCAGACAGATTTCTAAACCAATACCAAATTGTCACCCAGTTTGAAAAGTTGGTTTAATTAAGACAAGATGTTTGTGATGCCATAGATTTTAACTTTTTTTTAATAATCTGATTAATGCATAAAAAGGTAGCTTATTGAATTTTTGTGCCTTTTCACAACTTTATTTTAAAGCCTTTCTGAAAGTGCCCCAGACTGTTGAGGTTGTACTTGTTATCACGTATAATCAGACAATAGCTAGAAGCTTTTTACCTTTACAGAATGATTATGAAAATCAGTTACGATGATGTCATTCCTGCTGTTTACTGCAACAAAATGAGGACCTGGAGATAAAAGAAAATTGGATGTTTTAATACATGCAGAAACACAATCTGTTATTTACTGTGTACTGAGAGAGAAGACTTACTGAAAGCAGAACCTGATTTACTTATCTTCGGCTCTGTCGGTGTGCTTGCAGGAACTTTATCTGCAGCAAAAATAAATAAATAAAATTTAAATGAACAGCAGGCTGGGTGGCACGGTGACTTAGTGGTTAGCATGTTAGCCTCTCAGCACTAGGGATTCCCGGTTTAAACCCCACCATGAGTCTAGTAGAGGATAAAGCGGATGATAATGGATGGATAAACAGCAGGAGCAAGTGGATTCATTCATTATGATGAATCATCTTATTAAATTTGGACTTTATGTTGTTAATCTGATGATGCAAATAATTACACATTCAAAAAAAACATATTCTAAATTTTGAGATGTAATTGTTTAGGAGTGTCTATGATACGCTAACTGTACAAAAGGAAGTTTAATGAACCATAATAAAATGAAGCTATGATCAATTACACACACACACACATTTTACATCCACACTCTCCATGCTCACCCAACCAAACCCACACAGCTCTGAACCTGCACTTTGACGTTCTGATGTTCCTCTGGCTCCAAATTTGGTCACCAGCTTGCCATTGGACTGGAAGATGAAGACGCAACAGGCTTTATTATCTGCAGCTATAATGTGACCATTTTTATCCACAGCTACTCCTTTAGGACCCATCAGCTTCCCCACTCCAATCTTATTCTGCAAGAAGCCAAACACAAGTACTCAAGTTATGCCAACCACAGAGCATACATATACACACACAAAGGCCATACAAATTTTTGTGTCAGTCAATAATTCCCTTTTTTATGAAAAAGTCATGATCCATAAAAAAATTAGGCTTACATTTTTAGCCAATGTTTCTAAATCAGCATTTTTAGATTTCAGATTTCATCATTAAAAACTTTTGTTAAACTACTTTTAAACTAAACATTAAAACTACTTTTGTTAAAGTTTAAACTTGTTTTGGCTCTCCATCAATTAAAAACCCATCTGTAGTTTTGTGATCTTGATTTCAAAAGAAAAAAAAAACTCACTTTATATTTTCCATCAGAAGAGAAGATCGTGATCCATCGGTTGTCATAGTCAGCGACGATGATATCCCCATTCACATCCACTGCGACACCTGTGGGACGCTGCAGCTGTCCTGGGGTACGACCTCTGACCCCAAAGCGCAGCTTAAACTGACCATCATTACAGAAAACCTGCAACAATATTTCTTTATATAGAGTGCTTTGTGGAAAACGACAGATCTACTGTATAAAATTTATGCTAATTGCAGAAACACATACCTTTTCATTTAAAGCATTTTTCCATTTCCTGACTATGTGTTACTTTATATTTGTTTTATGAAGAATGCACGTTTTATGATATTCCATTACATTGATCTGTTCATTAACGAGTTGTCTGATTGTTATGCATACAATAAAAATATAGTGCCATGCTGTGTATAAATTTATTATGCATGATGTAATGCACATGTTGTGCATATTTGGGTAATGTAATGGGAGTGATGTTTTTGTACCTGTATGCACTGGTTGTTGCTATCTGCCACCACTATACGCCCACCGCTGGAGGTGCAGATTCCCTGCAGGTTTGAGAATTCTCCCCGCTCCCTTCCTCTCGTTCCTGCAGAAAATAATAATAATAATCACCCAACACCATCATAATCAATATCTTTCACCACCTTTGCTGCAAGTGTAGCATGCACTTAGCTAACAGGGAAAACAAATGTTATTGATATCATCATGATTACTATTACTGGAATGACTTCACTCACCCACTCTGTAGATAAGCTCGTCTTCAATGGGGTTCTCCTTCTTTTTGATGGTGCTGTACATGCTGGAGGGTCGCCGCAGTGCTTTTTGCCTAATGTGTCCGCCAGGTCCACCTCCTGCAGGAGATTTTACTCGTCTCTTGACATCCTCAGGGGACTGTGGGGCATCGCTGGCTTTGATGGCACGCAGGCGGAATGGACTTCCCTTTACTGGTTGGTCGTACAGCAACAAAGAGAAGGAGAACTCACCCTCATGGGACAGAGTATATCCCACTTCGTATGTACCGTTCTTATTATCTGTCACCTCAGCATGTGTTACAGAACTGTCGTTTCCTGTGATATGAGCTACAAGCGCTGCACTTCCAGTTTTGACCAGCTCTCCAGCCTGATCCTATGGAGAAGAGTTATATATCTTAAAACTTAATGTGTAATGCATTAAAATTCTTTAATTTTTAATACTGAACCTTAACAAGAAATAGTACCAAATTACTAATTAACCCACAACATGCAATTATTATTTGAAGTTGCTTATCCAAATTAGGTTGAGGAGAGGGTGCTGCTATTTCAACACTTACAGGGTTAAAGGTGGAAAACACCTCTGATAAGTCGCTAATCTATCGTAGGGCAGACGGACAAATTAATGCAAACAGCTACACTGACAAGCAAATCAATTTCTTTAATTAACCCGACTCACATTGCATGCGTAATGTCACATTTGATTTTTGGAATATATTGGATTGTTTGGAGGAAACCCCTGAAGAAGAACATGCAAACTTCACAATGAAATATTAAAGTGCACTTTACCAGGCAAATTAAAAAAAAGCTAAAAACAGAAAATGCAGGAGTGGTATGAGCATGCCTTGGTTGTTATGGTAACAGTAGTATGTTGTCCTGCCACAGCATGCCGAAGCCCCTCTCCTGTAGCTACACTGGAGTGTCCCACGGCACTGGTGGTGATCAGGACACCCAAATTCTGGATCGATCGTCGCAGACCCTCAGTTTCTACAAGGCACTGTAGATGACCATTTTCATGTGGCTGCTCAGGAAAGGCATGACGTGCAAGCACAGCCACCCGCTCTGCCATCTGCTTCTGAACCAATAGCACCTCTGTGGCACTGCCATGGTTCAGGGCCTGCTCGGTGAAGCTGCAGCTGCTTTCAATGTTTTCCTTTCCCTGCTGCAGAACGTCCAGCTGCATCTGCAGAACCTGTAGTCAGAATACAGCCGTGAAGCCATGCAGGCATACATAATTAAATAAAAAAAATAAAAAAAAACACTTACATGTATTAATTAATAATTACATACTGTCACATACATACATTTTTACATAAATAAAATAACATTTGCATTATATCATAAACACAGTTTTTGTAACTGTTTATGGACATACCTCTTAAAAAATGTGGTCATCTGGAATATGATTTGTAATGTGGTGCAGTAATGTAATGAATGTAAAATATGTTATGTAAAATAAATGCACTAAATGATTATCCCATTACTGAATTTCTTCTTCTCTGATGGCAAGGGCATATTCCTGGATAGCAATGTTTAACTGTAAAATGATTCCATTAAAATGAAACTAAAGGTCCCTATAATTAAAAACAAGACAACACAATAACACAATAGTGTAACTTATTTTTGTAACTCTAATCTGCTGTTGATTTTTTCCTTGACTTTAATTAGAACATTACAGCTTCTTTCTTAGTCCCGTCAGCTTTAGGTATGTACCTTTTGCTTGGTGCTGCAGATGTTCTCCAGGTCTGAGATAAGTGTGCTCTTGCGTTGGTGTAGAGTTTTCTCTAGTTCTTCAAACGTGCTGTTGATTTCTGTGATGGCTTCCAATTTCCTCTCAGTCAACTGCTGAAATATCTGTTTTACCCCATCAATAGCTGCTGTGAGCTGAGGAAGCCTGCAGGGTTACATGAAAAGAGTAAGGAATAGAAGGAGGAAGGGGTAGCTCAGTGGTTAGGGTGTTGGACTAGCAATCTGAAGGTTGGCAGTTCAAATCCCAGGTCCACTGAAGTTACCAGTGTTGGTCCTTGAGCAAGACCCTTAACCCTCATTGCTCCAGGGATGTTGTGATTAACCCTGTGCTCACCTTGTAAGTCGCTTTGGATAAAAGCGTCCAATAAATGACCAAATGTAAGCACAAGCAGAAGAAAGAGTAACGATTCAACAAAAGCGAAAACAAGCATAAGGTGGAGGTGGCAGAGAAGAAGTTGTAATATGGTGACTTTTATTTAAAGGTTTGATTGCCAAACACTTCAAGTTTCTATATAACTTGTGTAAGCTATTTTTTTATAGTTAATGTTTTAGATAGTAATAGATTTTAAAATTTTAGTAATGAAAAATAGTATACAGTAGTGGTGCAGTGGTTAGCAAGATCCTGGGTTAGGCACGCAAGGTCCTTTCTGTGTTAAGGATGAGTGTTCCTGTTCCTGTTCCTGCTAAAGATATTAAAGCTAGGGGTAGTGAGGAGGTAACAACAGTGCCAGATCAAAACAACACGTAAGAAACAAATCACACAAGAACTACAGTAAGTATAATGTCACAACTTTACTGTTGGAGATGTAAGCATCTCTTTCATTTCAAACCCATGTTAGGAGGTAAATCTCAGAACTAAAAATCTGTGTACATGCGTGTTTGAGTGTGTTTTTTCCAGGCATTTCACCTTCCGATGCAAAAATAAACTCCAGCACTTACTGTAACTCTAATCAGACTGAGTGTGTTACAGAATGATTCATTTATATTGTTAAAAAAAATACAAAGCCAGCATATACATTAGGTATTTGATTTTTTTAATTTGTTCTACCACTTTCAATTCTGTAAAGCTAAAGTAAAAAACAGAAGTAACAAACAGAAGTTTGGAAAGCAAACAAGACATAAATCAATGAAAGGTAAACTTCCCGATTCAACAATCTCCATTATACTAACCTCTGTTTAAAATAATAATATAAAATTCAAATAATTATACTTGGTTATATTAAAATAACATGGCATTGAATTTATGAATAAAATAATATTTTTAATTAAATCTGAAATGTAAAATGTAGTCAACTGGAATTTTATACCAGTATGCACCTGAATTTGCTTTCCTTTATGTTTTATGCAGTAATTGCTTAAATAAAATAAAGTACATTTTAATTTAAAGTGATTAATTCCGAATAAGCTACAGGATACCTGGATATGATTAAAATGTTTGGTACGAACGATGCTATTGGTGTTTGATGTGCATGATATGGTGTTAATAGTACAGGATTTGCTTTGGTGATCATGTTCATTAAAGTAGAGTTGCATGATGTACATTACATCACATTTGGTCATTTAGCAGATGCTTTTATCCAAAGCGATTACAAGGTGAGCACAGGGTTAATCACAACATCCCTGGAGCAATGAGGGTTAAGGGCCTTGCTCAATGACCCACATTGGTAACTTCAGTGGACCTGGGATTTGAACCCCCCAACCTTCAGATTGCTAGCCCAATGCCCTAACCACTGAGCTACCACGCCCCTAGTGTAGTGGTGTGATGTGGTTGTTAGAATACATGCTCTGACCTGTATCGGATATCATCCAGCTGATTACTGAGTGCAGTTTTGTGCTGTTCAAGAACATCAGGCAGAGGTACGGTCACATGTTCCCCATGTTCTCCTTCTGTACAATCCAGACACATGGCTGTTTCACATGACTCGCAGTAAAACTCCATCACCTGCAGAGGGAGCACACAAGCACCACCAGCATTTCAGTCAACACCAGAGCAATATACTTTATTACATCAGCTACCATAATTACACCATCCATCAACAAATGAATGACTTTACCCACCATAATACATCAAGTAATCATCACCACCATTACCACCACAATGACAAATCACTAACACATTAAACATGTATCTACCAATGCATAACACAAATAATCCCCTACTGAATCTAATGCATTCACTACTTACATGCAAATCTAACATGTTGCCATGTCCTTCACATCTATCAAAAAAACGCAATTAACCAAATTTTACATTAATAAAAAAAAATGGGTAAAACCAATGATATCACCAGTAATATTAACCCCAAATATGTATATTAATATTTATATGAGACAAAAAAAAAGTTCATTTTCATGAGGTGTGATTGGAAGGATATGAAACTTAAAAAGATGTTTAATGGGATTTAGTGATGAGATAGAGGTTAGATATAGATGGAGGTTTGAGAGGTATGTTGCTGCAGGACTTACCTTGCCTTCATGATTGGGACAGGAGAGTGGCTGTGCCGAGCTGGCGGCACTCACCGACTCCAGGACACTGCGCTCCTCAGGCTGAGAACATGCTGCCTCTCTCTGCAGCACTTCCATCAGGTTAGTAATAAAAAAGTTGTTCTGCAAAGCTGCTACACCCTTCTCAGGTAAAATGGAGGTTTGTCTGCAAACTGGGCAGGAAAGTGTGAGTGACTGAGGAGGGATGTAGTTCTGCAGGCAACTGTGGAGAAATAGTTCTGTTAAGACCTTTTTATGCTGACTATAAACCTAGCATGCAAAGAAACCTAGCATTTTATTTATGTTTGGTGAAAAAAATTATTAGTCAAAATTCTATTGAAAGGCCAACCAGAAAGGACACTATAAAACTATTTATCATTCTTCAACATGATTACCTTAAATCATTAATTTATTTATTAACTCCTGCTTAAACCTCTACCAGGGTTGTGAGGGGTTCCCCATGCCCGTCCAGGCAACATTTCGGGCCCTGGGCAGATACACCCTGGACAGGGTGACAATCTATCGCTGGGCACATTCACTCACACAGACACACAGTATTTGGGGCAAGCAATAAGGCACTCAAGGTTGTGTGTTAGTGTAAATAAATCATGGGAAAGAGATGTAACGGCATTCCGCTACACATCATGCCCAATAGCACCTCTTTCCTGTGATTTATTCACATTAACACGCACCCTCTTTATTGGTTTAATAAACTACAATTAGAGAGAGTACACCCAGGACAGGGCGCCAATCTATCGCTGGGCCCAGACACACACACAGACACACACACGCGTGTGGACCCATGTGGACACATGGAGAACATGAAAATTCCATCCAGATTGGGATTCAAACCGAGAATCCCTAGCAATGAGAGGCGAACGTGCTAACCATCAAGCCACCATTCCACCCTCATAAGGATGTACTTAGGCTTTTCCATGTTTACTTTGTTGTAGCTAAATAAATAATTGCATTTACCTAATCAAAATCTAGTGAACATTTATTTATGATATCCTAAGACATAAAACCAAAGAATTTAACAAGAACATAATTTCTTTTCACATGACTGCACTAGTAGAAACACAGACAGCTTTAGTCACACAGAGGAAACAGCTTGTAATTATAAACCTCTTGCATTTGCTACTGTACCTCTCACAGAATGTATGTAAGCATGGTAGAACTTTAGGGTTGTGATAATGCTCCAGACAGATGCTGCACACCAAGAACTGCTTATCTATCTGTCTCACCACAGGGCTGGTGCTATTACTGGTACTGCCCTTCTCTCTTTTAGCCATAGTGAGAGACATCTGGCGGGTCAGGAGGTTTAACACCTCCACCTGTGAAGGACAAATATAGAGAAATTAGTTTAACAATGTAAACAACAAGGTCAAATAAATTCTTAAAGATGAAAATTTGTTTATTTAAATTAAAGCAAGGGCGGCACGGTGGCTTAGTGGTTAGCACGTTCGCCTCTCAGCGCTAGGAATTCCCGGTTCGAATCCCCATCTGGATGGAGTTTCCATGTTCTCCCCGTGTCCATGTGGGTTTACTCCGGGTTCTCCGGTTTCTTCCCACAGTCCAAAAACATGGATCAAGTCAATTGAATTCTCCAAATTGCCCCATA
>JAFMOD010000127.1:271433-294722 GCA_019802435.1 Corydoras maculifer | reverse complement strand
AACCGAAGAACGTCCCGTAAAGCTCCGTGCCGTCTCCCGTATGACGTTAAATGTTACGATGTTAAATGTTACGTTTCCAAACGCCTCACGTCTTACTGTCCGAGTGAAATCTGTGAACGACGCCCCCTACAGGAACCAGCAGTCTGAACATATAAACGACTGCAGGTGCTTTTGGACCTTCATCCGCAAGAACCGAGACCCGTTAGGAATCAGGTTCTATTTAAATGGGTCCTCCAGAGGAGGCGCTGACGTTCCCGTGTTTCAGAAGAACAATAAAACGTGGATGCGGATCTGAAACCGAAGCGACGGCTGTGCACTCCCTCCGTTCATGAACCGATCCAGTCTGAACAGCCGAGCGTGGGCATCACGTGTCCGTTCGTACGGACCGCACCTGAACGCACTGCTGGCACGCCGTGCATTAACACCATAATGAAAGGAGGCGGGGTTTAATGGCTCAGAAGGGCAGATAGATCAGACACTGGTGTCGTTAATAGGAACGCGGACGGACCTTGTGTGTGTGTGTGTGTGTGTACAGATGAGACGGCTGTGTGGAGGTGACGCTTGTTGGAGACTTGTGTGTATAACTCCGCCCACTGATGACACAGCACTACACTCATCACTTCTGTGACGGTACTGTAGACTGCCCCTCAGGTCCCAGCAGGACGGACCTGCTCATGGTTACACACACACACACACACACCCCTGCTAGGACTGAGAGCGTTTCTGTTCTGTAATCTGACCTGTGTCTTTATAACTGTTGTAGTTTGACAATTGCAAAAAAATAAAATAAAATAAAAAAAAAATTCTACATTAAACAAAAAAAAAAAAAAAAAAAAAAAAAAAAAACCCGCTGAGGTTTCTATAGACGTGTCCTCAGCTGCGACGCCTTTACACTAACGCTGCACCCGCTCACCTCAGCTTCATATAGATTTATACACACACACACACACACACACATCCCTAACACACCGGAAAGCAAAAGCCAAACCTTAAATCTGAGTGAAATCTGTTCTACGTCTAATCATTAAACATTTCCATTTCAGAACTGCATTAGATTCATACACTGAGACTCCACCCTCAACTGTCTCACAAAGAATCAGATCAACCAGACAACTCGGCAGAGGCAGTCGGTCGCCTGAGACACGCCGGCGCGGGGGTAGAGGGCATTTAACTGTAGTGCATTTTGGATTCTGATCCGATCGGTTTAACCCCTCGATGTTTTGTTGGGTAGAACCCTGCATCCCCCTCACCCATAACGATCCGATCAGAAGAACTTCACCGTCTGAGTCATCAGAATCAGACCTGACTGTGACTGAGGAATCAGACCGTGACCCGGCGGCTCAACTACGTTTGCGTCTGTTGTCGTGGTTGTTTTTTTTTTTTTTAAATATATAATTTTTTCGTACAAAATATATTTCACACCAAAGCAGCCTGTCGGAAGCGACAGGTTAAATCAGCGGGATTAAAGATATGAAGCAACACACCCTGCGCTTCGTTCCAACTCTAACCAAACGGCTCACTCGCAAAAAGAACCAAAAAAAACCCCAAACCTGAACCTCCAGCTGACCCCTCAGGATCCCGCCGCTCTTCCATAAAGCTTCACAGCACCGTCTCACGCTCAAGAAAATGAAACCGCTCGCTACGTCACTCACTCATACACACCATCAGACGAGGCCTATCCCCGCCGTGAGGCGGCTCACGCACCCGCAAATAGAACTATTTATATATAGAACCTCTGTTAAAAAAATTATAATATTTCTCCCAGCTGTAACGCCGCAGACTCCCGCCTCACTCTGGGAGGTTTGGGGGACCTGCATTTAAGATGTGACGATCTCTGAACAGCAGCCAAACGGGGGCGCTCTATTCACACGAAGCTGCTGGTGTAAGACGGCGTGGGGCGGGGCGGGGCGGGGGACCGGTTTGTTTACACATCGGTGGGACAGCAGGGCTCTAACATCCGAGATCAAATCCCCCACCCAAAAAAAATATATATATAGGAAAATAAATCTGATTGGACGCCTGAAGATCAGCTGACTGAACTAAAGATCTTATAAACATCTGATCAATGCTGGAACACACACACACACACACACACAGATGGGTAATAAAAGCCCTCACAGGCAGCACCCTCTCCCTCACTTCTTGTTGGTCTGATGGTTGTGTTTCTGAGAGTTGGAGGTGAACACGAGGGGCGGGGCTGTTAATGATGGAAGTGATGAAGCTCCTCCTCTTCCTCTGCTGGGTGGATGATCAGAGTCTCTGTGTGGATTCATATGTTACTACTTTCTGCAAAAAATAAATAAATAAATAATTAAAAAATCTGATTTGTATCAGTTCAGTATCAGATCCGTTTGTTCCGTCGGTGCTGATGAAGGAACCCTCACCTGCACAGCGAGAACCCGAAAACATAGAGGAACAGAGCGTATTCTGCCACCAGCAAGCCTCAAACTGGTTACCGGTACTTCCCTCTTCGAAGGTCATCAGGGGGAACTGCAGAGAACCAAACGGAGGTTACAGGACGTTCTGCGTGAGGACGCCGACCCCACGGCGCTACACCACCCGAGGTTCTTACCTCATGCAAATCTTGTCCCGAGTCGAAGGACTTTCCAAATTTCAGCACCTGACTCGCCTCCTCGTCACAGGGTTCTCGGGGCGGCTCGTCCTTCGTGGGCAGGCCTGCGTCGGCCGGGCCCGCAGACGCAGACGTTCCGGCCGTCCCACAGTCCGAGCAGACGTCCAGCTCGGCGGCCGGCGGCACGGCCGGAGCGCCCCCCTCCTGCGAATCCAGTGAAGTCTGAGCACTCTTTTCCATGCCAGACTTCTTCAATCTGGGTAAGAATTTTCCAGATTCCAGTTCGGATTTCCCGTAGTACGGACCCTCGCACTCCGCGTCCTCCTCCAGGGGCTTGAGGTCCGCCTGCGGGTCGTCAAACAGGTCGGCCTGACCCGGAACGGGAAGACTGGTGTCCTCTTTCTCGGACTCCCCCGACGACACGCTGCACCAGCCCGGAGACAGCTCGGAGGCAGAGATGGGCCGGAAGTGAGTCCTCGGGGAGATGCGGATGGCTCGGTACTGAGTGCGGTTGATGCCGTAGAACCGCGGACTGAAGGGCTCGGGGTCGGAGCCCGAGCACAGTATGGACTTTGGCTTGAATCCTGGGCTAAAAGAGGCCATGTCCTCCGGCTCGAAGGAGCATTCCACGTGCAGGACCTGGGAAAAGGGATTATTCAGATCCAGGGAGGAGAACGGATAGTCCAGCCCCTGCTCCTCTTTGCAGTAGCGGTCGCAGGATCCCAGCAGATCTTCATGGAAGATAACAGAAAACCCTTTATTGAGACCGTCCCCCGTCCCTTTGGTTGCCTGGCCGTTCTGTCCGAAGGACACCAGAGGCCTCCACAAGGGCTTATGTCCCGGCGCAAAGCAACTCCCCGTGTTCATGAAGACGTCCGTCCCCGCGATGGTCACCACGTCGGACGAGGACGCCGACGCGCACTGCAACAAACTGCCGCGTGGCTCGGCGGGTGGAACCACGGTCCATTCTTTGTCCCCACTCAAGCCCTTGAGCTCCCCATACACTCCTCCGAGTATAAAAGACGTCCCATCCCGTTCGGCATCAGCCTCCCAGGGCCTGGCGGGCGTTGCATAGTCTCCTCCGTCCACACTGGTGACTTTGTTCTTGGCCAGGCCCTGGTCCTCTTTACGCCCCTCCCACAGGTGATACTCGGACCGCTGCACGGCCTTCTTTTGGATGGGCTCTTTCGTCTCGCCTTCAAAGCGGTCGCACGGGTACCCGAGCGCCTCCTCCGAGAACAGGTCGTCGTCCACATCCTCCACCTCCAGAGCCAACACGCAATCTCGGTCTCCGACCGCCATCCAGATGTCCTTCATCACCCCTGAGCCGTAGTCGTCACTTTGTTGGTTGGCATCGTCCGGATACAAAACAGTGCCGTCGTCCTGCTCCAACGCAATGCCGCAGACCGACTCCAGTTTGGACACCTTGAAGGGCTGTGCAGACACGGTGGCGGCGCTGGCATCGTCCTGCTGGCGACCCGGTGTCTCCTGCAGGAAATCCAGAAACTCCTTCTCCAGGTAGGAAGGAGGGACGGGAGGAAGAGCGCAGTCCACCTCATCGCTGCCGAACTGCGCCGACTCGTCGACCGGGCCGCCGGCTTGCTCGATGTCCGAGCGCGTCTCCTCGGAGTGCGACCACGGGCTGCAGGTTCTGGTCGACAGGTTGGAGCAGTGTTCGTTTTCCTCAAAGGCACTGTTTTTGGTCCAAATTAGCAAGCGGGACTGTTTGTTTCCCACGGGCTCCAGACAGCCGCTCGAATCGATGTTCTCGCGACTCGAGGTGAGTGAGTCGCAGGGAAAGGGCAGGGCCCCGCCGCCGCCGTCGCTCTGCAGCTCGAACAGCGAGAAGCAGGAGTTCAGGGCCAAAGTGCTGCCCCCTTCCTCCTGGAGCGGTGGCTCGCCGAAAGGCCTGCTCAAGTTGAAGGGGACACTCCCAAACACCGGAGAGAGCCACACGGGGGAGTCACCCGCACAGCTCTCTTGCTCCAGTTCCTCGGAGCTGGACGAGGAGCAGCACTCCCACATGTGAGCGATGTCCTCCATGTCCTGGGTGAGAATGACGTCCTCGCCTGCCGCTCCCAGAGGATCCATTTTTATTGCACCTTCCCCTTGTAGCTCGAAACCATCTAGAACTATATGATACCCCGCCCCAGTGTCTCTGGACTCGTCGCTCTTTTGCCGAATCATGTTCAGGATCCGACTTCCTTCCACTGCATCTGAGGCACTGGGATCCAATATGGATTGATAAATATCGACTTCATAGAAGTGAGTGAATTCGGACAGATGCTCGTCATCTAAATCTTTACCATCCTCTGGTAGAGGGCAGCTTGAGGTCCCGTTCAGGTCTGTGGCCTCCTCGAGTCCTTCGCCGGACACCTCGACATAGTGCCCGTCCACGAAGGTACCCGCAGCAAGGTACGCCCTTTGAAAGGAGTTGGCTATGCAGATGCCCTGCACTCGCTCTGCCAGGTCGGTGGGGGAGTCGGGTTTGCTCCGGTACTTCGTCTCCAGTTTACTCCATCTCAGAGGGACAAAATATTCAGAAATGGGTTCCGTGTACCAAAGGGGCTCCTCCATATATTCTTTATTGTTATTGCCGTCACCTCCAGGAACCTTCACATCCGCCCAGCTGGGATCTTTACGCAGATCCCGAAATGGCTTCTTGCCTCTTTTAGTGTAGTGCTGCTGTTGCTTCGGGGGGCCGTCTGCGGCGCCGCACCCGGGACCCGTGTTCCTGCACTTTTCCTTATCGATAGCCTTAAGGGCCAATTTAACTCTGGCTTTCTTGTTCCTGTTGCCGATCTCGCGGGACTTGTGTCTGATCCGGGCTCCTTTGGCGCTTTTTGACCCTCCTTGGTTCCCGCTGGAGCTCGAGCCCCCTTCGCTGGAGCCGGAGGACCACGAGCGTGGACGGTGGCTCGCGTCCGAACGGTTCCGGGGCTGCTTCTTATTCTGAGCGACCGCCTGTTCCCCACATGACCCGCTCGCACCCCCACAGTATCGGTTCTCCTTTTCCTTCTTGCCACGTCTCTGGTGCGGCTTGTCGTTGGACGCGACGGCCACTGATAACTCGGGTGGTTTGTCTCTGACGGCTTCGCCCTCACTGGTGCAGTCTTTAGGGGAGGAGGTGTCCGTGCTTGTTTGAGGGGCAGAGGAGGAGGAGCCGGAATATGTGCATGCTTTAGCCTTGTTCCAGACGGTCATGATCTCTTGGAGACAAACGGGTTTTTCAGATAGAGGTGGGAAGGCTTCGTAGTACCTTCAAATAAATCAAATGAGACAGAGGTTATTACAGGAGGCCTCGTCCAAACATGAACGAGAAGGTGCTGCATCTACAAACTGAAAGCAGGTCCTTACATCTCCACCTGGTCTTTAGAGGACGGTGATTCAGCCAATTCAGGAGAATGGGATTCATCAGGCTTTTTAGTTAGCGGCCTTTCTTTTTCTAAAAACACAAAGCAAACGGAATGAGCAGATTAATAAGAGTTTTAGAGACAGAAATACAAACACCTCCCCAAAGCTCACTTCTTTTGAAAGAGTCACAGACCTTTTTGTGTGTTCTGAAGCTCCTTCAGTTTGGAGCAAAGCTCCTCAACCAAGCTTTCAACTCCAGAGTTCTGAGAAGAAAAAAAACAAAAAAAAAAAACATTGCTCATTTTGAAAGACAAAGAGAAAATCTGATTTACACAAGTCTGAACCATGACCATACCACACCCAACAAATAAGGGACTAAACACTACATTATTTACCTACGATAAAGCACGGGGAGGGCTGGAGGCTCAGCCGCTGCAGTGCCATGTCTATAACAGCTTATAACAACTCAAAGTCATGAGTAAAGGGCTTTTGAAGGTGCTGTTTAAAAGTAAAATGTCATGAATATGAATGTTTCTTTGAACCACTGAAGACTTCAGTGCAGGAGAAACGGAAATAAAGGACCGTCCTGCTGCCTGACACTGAAACGGGTTCCTTAGAGAACGAAGTGCAGCGGAGATGGAAACGTCAGAACAACCGGCTCATCTGACAAAATGATTAACCTGACGTGACTCCTGACCTTTAGGTTCTGAAAACGGTCCATCAGGGATGAGAGGCACATAAAGACCCGTTTACACCCCGTGTACATCTGAACCCAGGACAGTGACCAAGACGGTTTTTATTTATTTTTTATTTTTTGCTGTGGTGATGTTTAAAAGTTGACCAATCCTGGACAGACTGGAATTAAGTGATGAAACCACACGCTTCCTCTTTCTGAGGTCAGGCTGCAACATTTCCGTGTGAAAACTGAAGACATCACAATCAGAGATTTGTGGAAGCCTGATCATTACATCAGAGCCATGGCTCTGAGATTTGAAATTTCAGATCAATCCGCAGTCTGCATTCATAACACTATAACAACTGCTCAGTACACACAAATACACACACAGGTCATTGATTAACCTGGTCTGGGTTCTAACTGTGTAGATTAGCATGTTCTCCCTGTCACAGCCCAAATAAATACATGTATATATATAAAAAATAAAAAAAAACAGTAAAAAGTAAACACACACAACCTGTCTCTTAAGTCAACCTCCATATAATAACCCCCCCCCCCCATTTCTCTACATATATAGATGGGTAGAATACTTTATTCATCCCAAAGGAATGAATAACAGCAAAATAAAAAAATAGAGGGAACAAATTAAATTATATATATATTTACAATTGTTAAAGTGTCAGGTGTGTAGTAGAACCAAAAGTAAAAAAATTAAAGTGTCCAGTATGGATGGAGACCCAAGTGATCATGTGCAAAATACAATAGACAGTTTTTAAATTTTCCGTTGTTTTATTTGTTCTTCCGGCCCAAAACAGTTGTATTATAACGGCCCTCGGAACATACGTTATGTTAGACCCCGTTACTTTGTTGTGTGTGTGTTCATGTTATGAAACAGTTCTTACTTCATCAGAAGCAGAACGCAGGCATTGCACAGCAGCCTGCTTCTTCATCTCCTCCAGACTCAGGTCCCCCCCCCCCTTCCTCCTGCTCTTCCCCCATTTCTTCCCTGCTCCCTTCTCCCAGCTCAGGAAGATGTCGTTCTCCTGCACACAAAACGCACATGGGTTCACACACGGGTTCACACAGAATCCCCGGTCCCATTTAAATCCATGCAAATTCCCCTCCCAGCCACATTACATAACGCAGAACGCCGTGAGGTCATAATGAGCGAGCGCGACGCTAACGATCAACACAGGAAGTAGAGCAACAGTTAGGGGAAGTTCAGATCAGTATTTACAAAATGTGTGTGTGTGTCAGTGTGTGGGGGGGGGGGGGGGCACATACCTGGTCCTGCAGGTCGTAGTCGTAGCTGTCGTGCAGCAGGAGGCTGAGGACGTATCGGGTGTAGATCATGGCGTCTATGCCACATTTCTCCAGCTCCTGACCCAGCCAGCTCTGCACTGGGGCGAGGGACTGCAGCAGGGACATCTCGGAGGGGGGCAGCGAGCCCAGCGACGACACGCTCTCGGGAGGGGCGGCACCGGACGAGTCTCCGCTCATGGGACGCATGGATACTAGGTGGGAGCCATTCCGGTGAGCGAGGACGTGGTCCCGATCACACACAGAGAGGTTGATGATGCAAGGGGGGTGCAGGGGCGGGGAGGAGGGGCGAGGGCGAGGGGTGGCGGAGGTCACTCCGGTGGGACGGACAGTGGGGGGTCTACATGGAGGGGCATGTAGAGGTTTCTTTGAACAGGGGCGGGTGAGGGGACAGGGGTGCTAATCTTCAGGCATGGCGAGCAGAGCTGAGGGAACACGCGGCGTGCTCAGTTCGGGTCAGAGGTCTTCATGGTGGACCACGGTTCGCGTCGGGAAACACCTGAAACAGAGACGCTGCGTTGAGATCGATCTACTCCACCTTCAGCAGCTACAAGAGTAACACGCTGCATCCACACTAATCATCTCATGATGTCTCCAATTCATCATGCTCACCGACAAACATGAACATAAGTATACGGACAGACCGACTGATCTACATCACTGAGTCCATTCAGAATCAAATCAAACAGTTTGGACATCTGTATGCTTCTAACTTTGTGGGAAGTTTGGGGAAGGTCCCATTATCCATCCATCATCTTCCACTTTATCATCTACTAGGGCTGCGGTGGGGTTCCCCATGCCCTTCCAGGAGAGAACGTTTGGGTAGATAGACCCAGGACAGGGCGCCAATCCATTGCTGGACACACACTCAAACACTCTATAAGGGGCAATTTGTAGAATTCAATTGACCTTGATCCATGTTTTTTGGACTGTGGGAGGAAACCGGAGAACCCGGAGGAAACCCACATGGACACGGGGAGAACATGGAAACTCCAGATTGGGTTTCGAACCGGGAATCCCTAGATGCCAACCACCCAGGTCCCAGTATATTCTTGGTTAAACTAAGCTCAACCCTATCCAACACCTTTGGGGTAAACTACAACAGTGAGACAGGTCCACTAATTCAACACGAGTGTCGGTCCTCACAGAAGAGCTGAAGCTGCTATAGGTGCTGTGGGAAGGGGGGGGGGTAGGAATGGGAAGTCATGTGCCCCGTAATGCTATTATTAGGTCTGTCTACATACTTCTGGTCGAGCAGTGTAAATAGTTTGGATCATTGCGTCTGTAAGACGTGTGCGGTTATTCACTGTTCCAGTTCCTCTTGTGTTCTTAATGTCCTGTCCCCAGCGAGCTGCACACGACATCAGGAGGTCTTATCCTCTGAATGCTGATTAATCAGGTCGTTAGCGCGTGTGGTGACAGGGCGACACGTACGGTCAGATGATGACGGAGTATAAATAACGACGGCACGTCAGATATTTATAGACGATTGTTGGCTTGCGTTTTGAAGGCGGCATGCGGACGGTCCTGTCTGATTCCAACTCTGTGATTCACTCAGACTCCGTCCTTAATTATAAATAGTCCACAGTGCAGGTTCAAACCCGTCAGACCTGATCAATCATCGGGCTTTTACACACCGTCACTTTAAGGGTCCTCTCAGACTGTACGAGACGATGCAGGAACAACTCTATACTCTACTGTTCAGACTGTAACACGTGATCCTCACATTCAGACACAGACTTTCTACAATACTACAATTCTTTTGAGCATGAACATTTTATATTTTTTTACATTGCCACTTTACTCTCTTTATTCTGTATTTATTATATTATTAGTTGATTTTTTCTGCACTGATTGTTAAATCTTTACTCTCCATTGTAACATTGAAAACTGCAATTTCATGGGGAACACCCCCCCCCACCCTAATAGAGGCTTAAGCAGAAGATAATGAATGAATGAATGAATGAATGAATGAATATTCCTATGCTTTGCGTAATTATGCCTACGATGATGAAATCGATTGAGTGGTCGCACAATCTTACCATATTTTAAATCATAACAAACGCCTGTCCATTTAGAGCTGATAATTAAAAACACAGCTGCTGAATTTCTGACACTCTGAACATAATTAACATCATTACACAAAAAACATCAATTTAAAATCTAAGCGTTTAAAACATAGCCCTTATCGTTATTACGTGCAGGAGGAACATTTTGGTTACAATGGTATACATTTTACAAAAATACACATAGAAGCATCATTTATAATTATTTAAAACACTGACAATATTACTGATTACTATTGTTAATTTACAAAATTATAAATTATTATTATGAGGATCTCATTTTAAAAGCTAAAAATATCATTCTAAAACTAAATTAAACCATGATATTAGTATATAAGAAATAACCGTTAGATTGTCGACGTGGTTGGGTTTGCGCTGTTTGTGATGGTTGATGTGGTGGTGGTGGTGTTTGTGGTGGTTGTTGATGTGGTGGTGGTGGTGTTTGTGGTGGTTGATGATGTGGTGGTGGTGGTGTTTGTGGTGGTTGATGATGTGGTGGTGGTGGTGGTGTTTGTGGTGGTTGATGATGTGGTGGTGGTGGTGGTGTTTGTGGTGGTTGTTGATGTGGTGGTGGTGGTGGTGTTTGTGGTGGTTGATGATGTGGTGGTGGTGGTGGTGTTTGATGTTGTGGTGATGTTTTTGGTGTTTGATGATGATGTGGTGGTGTTTGATTAATGATGATGTGGTGGTGTTTGTGGTGGTTGATGATGTGGTGGTGTTTGTGGTGGTTGATGATGTGGTGGTGGTGTTTGTGGTGGTTGATGATGTTGTGGTGATGTTTGTGGTGTTTGATGTTGTGGTGATGTTTGTGGTGTTTGATGATGATGTGGTGGTGTTTGATTAATGATGATGGGGTGGTGGTGTTTGATGATGGTGGTGGTATTTGATGATGGTGTTGGATGATGGTTGATGTTTGTGGTGTTTGATGATGGTGGTGGTGTTTGTGATGGTTGATGATGTGGTGGTGGTGGTTGATGTTGTGGTGATGTTTGTGGTGTTTGATGATGATGTGGTGGTGTTTGATTAATGATGATGGGGTGTTGGTGTTTGATGATGGTGGTGGTATTTGATGATGGTGTTGGATGATGGTTGATGATGTTTGTGGTGTTTGATGATGGTGGTGGTGTTTGATGATGATGATGATGAGTTTGTGGTTGATGTTGTTGTTATGGTGTGTGTGCGCGCGCGCGCGGCCTGTCCCCTCCTCTCCCCCCTGACAGCTGCACTCATTCCTCACAGCGCTCCAAATCCCCTCCACCGGCGCTTCAGATCACAAAGCGCGAGTTCAGGAACATGAAGCGGGTGATTTCGGATGTTCGGAACGCGGATAGCGCAGCGCCCGAACGCCGACTGAGCCAACGATCCGGCTAAGCTAAGCTAACTGAAGCTAAGCTAAGCTAACGTCAGTGACGTTTTTAGGAAGCGGAGCAGGTTTTAAAGACCGAACTCGTCCTCGTAACGCGGCGGAACAGAGACGGCGGCGGCGGCGGCGCGGAGCAGGGGGTGTTCGCGGCGGCGGGGGTGAGTTTCGGAAGCTTACCTCCGTTTGCTGAGCGAAAGCAGGAGAAGCGGTGACTCCTCTCCCGCTGCCGGCCGCTCCGCTCCGCGCCTCTGTTTTTATCCCGTGACCGTCAAGCGCGCAAAGGCCGCCATGTTGGCTCCGAGCCGTGGGCTTACCGCGCGTCACTCTCTTCGCTCGCCCGGAGCCAAAATGGCCGCTACAGGACGGACTGTTTCCCCCGCACTCTTTTCTTCACCGTCTCCAGGACAACAAGACGGACAGCGACCGCCCTACTTAATGACAGACTTGATTCCTCCGCGCCCGATTGCATCAGAGAATTAAGTAGTCCCTGTGCGGAAACGTCAACAAAACGCTTTGGTTTTAAGGAGTTAGTTACGTCTTTTAAAAAAACCTTATGTGTCTAATATACTCGACATTTTATATTTATTATGTTTGATGAATGTATAAATGTATAAACTTCACCAACAGGCTTTCTTCAGCTTCTGGATAATACGACGAAACTGTAGCTCCTCGTTCATACATTAACATGTACCCCTGATTAATTATTTTAATTATATTAATTATTATATTAAAGTTACTCACAACTAAATACAGTCTAACTATATTTTATTTGATATTTTATCTGCTTATTTAGTGAACTGTGAATGTGGCTGCAGTAAAATCCACTGTAAAATGTTTCTGATCAGCTGATGAAATAATCCCACAGATCAGAGCGGAATGGACTGTAATCATGTTTCTGATTAAAGGATTAGTTTAAACTCTGGATCAAAGCAGAACTATTTTAAACACATCACTAGTTTCCCTGAGAGAAATTTCAGTTTGGTGAACTTTGACCAACTGACACAATTTCTTAAAAATCCCTTTAATCACAGTAAAACTTTAACAGTCACTTACATTGATCAACCAGCAGGGGTTTGATTACTCAACAGATTAATTACGAAAACAATAAAAAGGACTTTAACATGAAAGATTGTCCATTACACCTTCACTTCATTTAATAATTTTACAGGTCATCTGTAAATGTATTTACTTTTATTCTATTTTCTCTAAAATTAACCGAAACCAGTTCCCACTGTGTACCGTCCCACTGCAACATGCAACAAAAAATCAAAACAGACTACAGATTTTAGTCTATAATATACTTCCAGGCGGCACGGTGGCTTAGTGGTTAGCACGTTCGCCTCTCAGCGCTGGGGATTCCCTGTTCAAATCCCCATCTGGGTGGAGTTTCCATGTTCTCCCCGTGTCTGCATGGGTTTCCTCCGGGTTCTTCGGTTTCCTCCCACAGTCCAAAAACATGGATCAAGTCAATTGAATTCTCAAAAATTGCCCCATATAGTGTGTGTGTGTGAGTGAGTGTGTGCCCAGCGATGGATTGGCGCCCTGTCCTGGGTGTATCTGCCCAGCGCCCGAGACGTCTCCCCTGGATGGGCATGGGGAACCCCACCACGACCCTAATAGAGGATAAGCGGGAGATAATGAATGAATGAATATACTTCCAGTTTTGTGGTGACACCCCAACACAGATCTTTTTTTTTTTTGCAAAGCAAACTGCATGTGGATCTGTATCAATGGTTCTCCCATCAACACTTTCTGGCTGTTAACTTTAATTCTTGTTCCTGATCTCAAAAATGTTCACACTGGTGAAGTCTGTGGTTTCATTACAGGATGTGATCAAAGATGTCCACAGATTTTGGGCTATTTCAACCCTTTCTGCAAGATTTTGGAGTGGGTCAGTGGGAATTGGAGGTCAGACACTGATGTTGGAGAGCAGGATCTGACTCAGTGTCTCCATCTAGAAGACTTATCCACATCAAACTTACGCAAACATGTCTGTAAAAAGCCATAGTCATTCAGGAACAGGAAAGGGCCTTTCACAAACTGATTCTGCAAACATGCATGCAGGTTCTGAATGTTTTACACTTGTGGTAATGGGTGTGTCCCAGTGCTTTTGCCCATACAGCAAATTAAGACGAGCAGATTGTTTTTAATGACCTTGTTTTTTGGGTCACAGTGAGCAGCATTTAGCCGAAAAAGGAAGTGCGTTCATCTCGCTGCGCTAAAGACGAACGTTCCAACCACTGACCTTCAGAACGACAACAAACCCATACTTCTATTTCCTGCACATTGTTATTAGAAGTCTGAATTAACATGCACACAACATAATTATTGTTCATATGCCTCACCTGATCTCAGAGCAGCCTCTGTTTGTCTGCTTTAAAGCACACGGACTTTTGGTATTGGACACATTACACCTACAGAAGCTTTTAGAACATCACATTCTGTTCACATTCTGAGGGAATCCTAACCCATTCATCCAGACGATCATGTTCTCCAAACGTGTTGATGAGTTTCAGATCAGGACACGTTCTCCCGAACCAAACTCAACCCCAACCCGACCATGTTGTGAGGTTTGTCCCCCCTGTGACACGTTCAGGACAGAAGATGTCACAACAAAGTCATCAGTGAAACATTTAATAGATTTAACTTTTAACTCCTGAGCTTTTTTACAAACACAACATTAAAATAAAATCTGAAATCTGTGTTCAGGTTTCATATATACATTCATCCCTTTATTTATCCACCCAGCTGCAGGATCGTGGTTCTGTTACGTGTCCGCTCGCTCACTCAGTGTTTGCTCTTGGTGCTGTTCAGCTGCTGTTTCTCGGACCCTGTCTCAGTTCCGCACGGCGTGTCGTTTGAGTCTGTGTTTTTGCCCTCGTCACTCCTCTGCAGGTCAAAGTAGGACTCATAAACAGAAACCGTTTGCTAAAAACACAAACGCAACTCTTTAATATCTGAGCAATCAGAAAAACACCGGACCAAAAGAATGTGGACACAACCAAACGTTAAGCTGCTCATTATTTCTGATCATGTTTCATCCTGAACTCTATGTCCCGGGTTCTTACCCATTCAGTGGAACCTCTGGATGTGTTAGAGCTCTGCCGGTCCTCGTCGCTGTTATCGTGCCCCTCCCCGTCACTCGGCGGTCCCTCTCGGATCACTAATCTCTCTAAGAATTAAAATACTGATGGTCAGATACACACACAGGGCATTGTACAAAACACAAAACGTCCTCCTGAACAAAGACTGACTGATTCATATAACCAACGGATACAAAACACACGAATCAAAAGACAGGTCAGTAAGACGAAAGAGAGGAGAAGCTGTAACCAACCAGAATGCTCTTTTTAACAGGACATTATAGCAAAGCAAAAAAAAAAAAAAAAGAATCACAGTGACAGCAGTAACCTAGCAACACTATAGTAACAAATAAAGATTACTATGAGAGTAAATTCATTTAAAAATAGAAGTCTGCGTGTTAAACAGTTCTCAGTATGTTAAACCTCAGGTTTGGTTGAAACAATAACAGGATTTAGGATTTTTTGGGCGTACCTGGTGGCCGGCAGTTCTTCTTTACCTTCCACACACTCGCACAGATGCATATGATGAGCACAGCGCCGGATATCACAGCCCCCACCACCGGCCCTGTGATCCCTGATCCGTCACCTGAAGCCTGGTTTGAGCTTTGTTTTGTAGAGTTCTCTGTAAAAACCAGATGAAAACATTGATCAACATTCATGAGGGTCAAATAACCAGAGATCTAAAATGTCAATCTTTTCTTATTTCAAAAATAAATTAAATAAATATCTCAGGATGAGTCAGGGTTCGAGTGCCGACGTACAGCCGTTTCTTTCATTGCATGAGTTTCTCTGTTAGATGATGATAATTCTAAAATAAAAGTACTCTTTGAGATAAATAACATTAATGTCAGCTGCAGTCTCCTGATTGGACGGTAACTTTATCCTGTTTGACTTGTTTAAAGGTAAAAACAGTTGATTAAAGGTGTTTCAGGTTTATTTCAACCGTGAATGTGGTGCACGGACTGAACCTTTAATCTGAAAGTAAGAGTGTCGGGCTATTTTAAAAAACTATTTTTATTCAAACACGAAACTAACATTATGTAAGATCTAACATTAGAATTGGGTTAAATGTGAAGGCGCAGACAAAAGGTGCAGCTGATGTTATTTACTCTGCGAGGTGTTGATGATCTTTAATGTTTTTTTTGTGTATGTTATTTTGTTGCCATTTGATGAGTTTGTGACTCATATGGGGTTTTATGGTATAATTAGGGTTGTTGGGTGGAGGGGGGGGTCAGATCTTTGAGCTCATCAGGTGAAACATAAAAATAAATTGTTCACGAGTCCACAGAAGCGATCTCTCTCTCTCTCACACACATACACACACACACACACACACACACACACACACACACACACACACACACACTAACATTCAGAACACTGTAGCATCAGTTTATTATTATTATTATTATTATTATTATTATTATTATGTTCAAATCCACACTCACCAGGTTCTCCATTATAGGTCACATTGGTTCCTTGTCCCTTTATATGAGTGAGTTGTGGGATGTCCTTTGTAACATCACATTCATAAAATCCTGTGGGATCCTTCTGATTATCGTTAATGGTGAATATTGAACAGTTCTTAACGATCTCATGTGGAAAACTCGTCAGGTTGTTGTCTTTGTACCATTTCACCTTTACATTAGAACTTTGGTTAGAAGTTTGAGAGATTCCACTGTGGTTCCAACAGCAGGAGATCTGAACATGTTCTCCATGTTTCAGTGTAACTGAGGACGGAGTCTGAATTACTGTGAAAGTAACATCAGAACCTGCAGAACCTACAGAGAACCAGGGAGATGTTTACCCTCCGAATATCACGGCATGAAGCAGATCGATTTAAGAGAAAAGACTTTAGTCATAAATAAAATAAATAATAATGTTAGAAATGTTTTAAACCAAGAAATAAAGTACAAATGATTTAGTTTTACAAACTGTATTAAAGGAAAAACCTCTTTAATGAGTCATGGACTTAATTAATAATCAGAATTAAACAATGAGATCCGGTTTAAAGCCGCCACCCTGATTATTTTATTACATTATTATTAAATCCATATTCAGTTCTACTACGTTAACATTTCCTCAAAATTCTCAGAATGGAATTACTAAGTTAAAAATCAAACATGGAATATTAAAGGTGTTTTTTTGAGGTTCTGTTTTTGACACTTTGTTTCCTCAGACGATTCCATTCTGATCATAATCAGAACTGAAGTCTTCTTTAATCATTCATTCATCTGTGTGTGATTTTATTTAAACACACTGCTAATTAAATTAAATGAAATACTTTGATGTTAAACATTTAAAACATTCCTAAAGTTCAGCTGAATAAAAGTTCAGTAAGTGATTAATGTTAAATTCTTCAGGAATCAGTGCTGACCTTCACTAATGAGCTCTGAGGAATCTTTACTGATGATATTAAAACAGATCTGAACGTCTTTATAAAGTCGTTAGTGATTCAGAGTTTATTTGATGTTGAGGCTGCAGTTATAAAAACTCACCCGGAGAACAGAGACAGGAAACCAGAAGCCCACAGAGCAGAGAACCGAGAGGCTGCATCTCAGACCAGCATTCACAAACAAGTGCAGCATCAAGATTTCATCACATCATCATCTCACACCTCTCTCTCTCTCTCTCTCTTTATCTCTTTATCTCTCCATCTCTCTCTCTCTCTCTCTCTCTTGCTCTCTCTCGCAGTACACACTTGTTAACACTCTGAACCACCACTAAACCAAAAAAACACACTTTGTCGTTCTGATGATGTAACATCACGGCACAGAGCTCGGAGAGAAACCTTATTCAGATCCATCGCATAAAATAAAAGTCATTAAGTTAAAAAGTCATAATTAAACTTAGAAACGGTGTGAAAAACGAACTGAGCCCTCAGTGAAGTTCACTTTCACAACATCAAACCCTCTGAAGTTCCCTGAACGCAGTCATCACTTCTGTAAGACTCAAACCTTCAGAGGAAATAAAAAACTGAAAATGTTTTATATAAGAGAATACGATTTTATTATAATCACAACATTTTAAACATTTCATTAAAGTAATGAGCTTTTTAATAAATGATGATTTTATTATAATATTATTTAATATATATTATTATTGGGCGGCACGGTGGCTTAGTGGTTTAGCATGTTCTCCTCTCAGCACTAGGGATTCCGGGTTCGAATCCCCATCTGAGTGGAGTTTTCATGTCCTCCCCGTGTCAGCGTGGGTTTCCTCCGGGTTCTCCAGTTTCCTCCCACAGTCCAAAAACATGGATCAAGGTCAATTGAGTTCTCCAAATTGCCCCATATAGAGTGTGTATGTGTGAGTGAGTGTGTGTCCAGCGATAGATTGCCCCCCTGTCCTGGGTCTATCTGCCCAGCGCCCAAAATGTTCTCCCCTGGATGGGCATAGGGAACCCCCCCACGACCCTAATAGAGGATAAAGCGGGAGATAATGAATGAATGAATGAATGAATGAATGACTGAATAGCCATATGGCTGCTGTTACTATTATATTATTTTATTATTATACATCTGTGTTTTATATTATATTATTATTATAATTTTAAATGCTTTACAAACATGTTGTGTTTCTCTGTCGTTTAGAGGCAGCACTCAGAATTTTGTTGGTTCATGTACAATAACAATAAAGCTCTCTGTCTATAAACATTAAATGATAGGAAATTAATATATATCATTAAAGTTTTATAAAAATCTTAATAAAGCTGAAATGAAACTGCGGAACCTGATTACACTCAGTAACACGTTAGTTCAGCACCATAAACAGATTCCAGCACTGTAAGCATTGGAACAGGACTAATAACATCAGACGTTTCATTAAGGATAGAATTATTCACCACTTTGATCTTCCCTCTTCACGCCATTCATCTTTTTTTAAACTTCTCGTCTTTGTTCTGTTTCCTCTTCAGTTTTCTGTCTCTATTGTTTAAAGCGGTTCCTCCATCGCTCTCTCTTTAATCCTGTCTGCTCCACCTTTACTCACACCTCTGTTACTTCATCCATCTCCTCCACCTCCTGTTCATCCTCAGACACGTCTGCAACATCTCGCTCTTCTGCAGAACAGAATCCATTAACGATTAGTTTTAGTTAATGATTGTAATCATTGATTTATATAAACACATGTTAATGTTATATAAAATATGAAGCTGATGATATTAAAGATGTTATTTAGAACAGTGATCGGTTTTATTTAATTGTCCACCTCATTAAACAGATTAGCCCTGGACTTCTGGCTTTTTAACCAGGGCCATAGAGCACCACCTAGTGGACCACAAAGGAAGTGAAATTCCTAAATGGTAATAGAAAGGTCTTTGTTGGTTAGATCGATCATTTGGTGGCTCAGTGAGTGTGTGTTGTATACATGTTCAAAATAGCAATATAACAGACACCACACGGTGGCGTCACACGTCTAATTCTGAGGGTCGGTGAATTTGGATATAGCAAATTCAGAAGTTCACCTTTTTTAATGACACTTTCTTTAAACCGATGACTTTAGAACCATTCACTTTGGTTTTAATTCCAATACGATTCTGTTTAAAATGGAAACGCGGATGGATGTTGAGGTTCATTAAGTTTAAATCTTTAGAACATCTATTTAAATGTTAAATATTAAACATCTGATCGGCAAGTAACGTATTACACTCATTAAATCTGCAGTTCAAACACTTTAAAGTGATTAAACACCTACGTGCTGATGTCTTTATTCTGACGTCATAGTTCAGGTAGCACACGGCCAGCAGCAGCGTGACGAAGGGGATGCAGCGGATCGTAAAAACAATGGGGTGATGTTTCTCCATCACAGTTTTATTTCCTGCTGATAAAAACAATTAAAAAACTGTTTTAATTTCAGCAAAACCTGCGCACGCGCAATAATACCGAAGAGAAAAGCAAATATAAGATTCATTTGCTGTCGGGTTTCTGTTTTGTTGAAACACTGCCCTCTGGTGGTCACTATCCGCACTGTCAGAAACATTACAGACGCATTAACAATGTGGCGTTGACTTCAGTAGTTCTAGGAACTATAAAAGAGTTCCTCTGACACTAAAAGTCTGGATTTATTTAAATTAAATTCATGGTTTAATAAAACTCAGTCATTCAAACAGAACCTCTTTATGGATCTTCTGCATCTTACCTTCTGGACTGGGGTTCGAGATGTCAGTGACTGTTTATAAGAACAAGAAATAAAGACGGATTGAAAAAATCATCAGAATTGTGACAGTTCTGTATAAATCGGAGTTCTTGCAGCTTACAGCTTCAGTGTGTATTAATCAGAGCGGTGGCCTGGTCTCATTTAAATCACAGGTTTAATTTAATTTATTCAGAAACATGATGCAGCTGAAAGGAAAGGACCCACACTCACCAGGTTCTCCATCATAGGTCACATTGGTTCCTTGTCCCTTTATATGAATCAGTTGTGGGATGTCATTTGTAACATCACATTCATAAAATCCTGTGGGATCCTTCTGATTATAGTTAATGGTGAATATTGAACAGTTCTTAATGATCTCATGTGGAAAACTCGTCAGGTTGTTGTCTTTGTACCATTTCACCTTTACATTAGAACTTTGGTTAGAAGTTTGAAAGATTCCACTGTGGTTCCAACAGCAGGAGATCTGAACATGTTCTCCATGTTTCAGTGTAACTGAGGACGGAGTCTGAATTACTGTGACATCAGAACCTGCAGAACCTACAGAGAACCAAGCACATCATCAGCTTCACTTCACTAAACCTGAACGAAACTTAAACAATCTAAATATCAAACCTACTTCACAGATAAAGATCTCAAAATGATTTAGAAATAAAATGATTATTAATTGCACAGTTCTTTGAGTTCTTCAAATCAACATCGCTAATGAAATTAATTACAGAAATGAAAACTTTTACATGAAAAAATCAATATATACTGTATATAAAATATTTAAAAAATCCTTTTAAAATTAATTTAATTTAATTTTCAGTTCTCTCTCCGTCTTTAATGTAAAACTTAAATTTCCTAAACATTTAAAAAAGTTTAAAAAATGATAATTTTATTACAACATCAGTCAATTAGAGAATAAAACTTCAAAAAGTAAAATATAATCAAATGGTAACATTTAATTACAGTATTGTATATTAGGTTAAATTTAGAACAAGGACATAAAAAATTACAAAATAAATGTTATTCAGAACATCATTAATTAGTACATTGACTTTAAATATAAAAATTAAAAACATTTCATTAATGAAAAATGAATATTATTAATAGGATGTCATTGATGTCAGTTGGTTCATAAATGTCGTGACCTCGAGACTCGCTGCACAGAACATGAGTTTAAAATCTGAACATAAGAAATCTCATTAAAGTAAAAAAAAATATTTACATCATATTTATATATATTTATTTTAGTAATAAAATGTATTATAAAGTATTAATTATTATTATTATTATTAAATTCTAGACTCTTTACACAATATTTAATTTAGTATATTTAACTTTTTAAAAAATAAATTATAAAGATTTAATCTAAATTATAATTAATATTCTGAATGATTGATAAATTAATTATAGATCTTTGTTGTTAAATTTATTTAACATTATTTCATTATGTGTTTAAATTCAGTTTAATAAATGTACTTATTTTTATTAGATTTTTATTTTCTGAGGTTTCTTTCTATTTATTTAATAATTGATTAAATTTCTCATTTTTATTTGTGTGAATTTAATGAATGCAGTTTAATTAACGATGTGTTGAATGTTAATTGTTGGTTCATTTGTTCGGTGCTGACGGATCCTGAATAATAACACCTTTATTCTGATGTTAATATTTAAACTTTTAAACTCATTTCAGATGATGAAGCGAAACGTAGGATTAAGTTTATAAATTAATAAAATGTCTTTGAAGTTTAATAACTCACCAAAAAAAGTGATACAGGAAGCAAAGAACCCACAGAGAAGAAACATGAGATGCTGCCTCTCCATCAGACCACCATCAGTTAAAGACAAAGCTCATACATCACACACACACACACACACACACACACACACACACTCATGTGCATGCACTCACACCCTCTCTCTCTCTCTCTATTACACACACACACACACACACACACACACACACACACACACACACTCATGTGCATGCACTCACTCCTTCTCTCAATTTTTAAAATTTTCAATTTAAAAGCTTTATTTGCATGACAAATATACATTTGTGTTGCACAAAGCTGGATTATAAAATAAAAAATAAAAAAAATAAAAAAAATAATAAAAATAAAAGATAAAAATATAAAAATAAAAAAATTACAGATTTACAAAATTACAAAGAATTTACATGATATACAAATACAGTGGCTTTTGATATACATATATATAAATATTTCTATAAAATTAGAGAGGTGTGTGTGTGTGTTGGTTTGGTCACTCTCTGTCCCTCTCTTGGTGGCAGGTGTACATATACAGAGCTGCCAGTACACAGCTCTCCCTGTGTTCCCCCAGTAGGTGGGGCAGTTTTTGTGTGGGGGTGAGGGAGGTGAAGTCGGGGGTGATGTGTGTGAACTTGGTGTAATATGTTTCTCTGATCTCTGTGTATCTGGTGCATTCGGTGAGGAAGTGCAGCTCTGTTCTCTCTCTCTCTCTCTTACACACACACACATTACAGATCAGAAGACAAAGCCGTGTGAGGTGTGTATCCGTTGTTATTTCTGTACATTCTCTGAACCTCTCTAATGACGGACTCATGTCACTCTGTGGTGCGGCTGCAGGATACATGGGGGGGGGGGTTCCCCATGCCCATCCAGGGGAAAACGTTTCGGGCGCTGTGCAGATACACCCAGGACAGGTCGCCAATCTATCGCTGGGCACACACTCACACACACACACACTCTATATGGGGCAATTTGGAGAACTCAATTACCTTCATCCATGATTTTGGACTGTGGGAGGAAACCGGAGAACCCGGAGGAAACCCACGCGGACACGGGGAGAACATGCAAACTCCACCCAGATTGAGATTCAAACCAGGAATTCCTAGCGCTGAGAGGAGAACATACCAAACCACTAAGCCACCTTTCACTCTGTCCATCATTTTTTTCTTTCTTGTATTGTTTGTATATCTACACTCATTTCTTCTCTCTTCCTGTTCTCACGCTGCTCTCTCTCTCTTGTCTCTCTCTTGTCTCTCTCTTGTCTCTCTCTTGTCTCTCTCAGACCGGTGATGTCACAGTCACATCTGAGTGATGGAGACAGAGAGCTGTCCCTCAGCCCGTGGCTTCATGAAGTGACATCAAACACACACTGATATGAAGACGATGATTGTTACGTCACTGCTGTCCGGATGACGATGACAGTTATAAAAGCGTTCGAGTCTCTCGCGCGTCGCATCCGTGACCTCCGCGCCTCCACACGCGCGCGCGTGCGCGCGCCCTCTCGCGAGATCACGCGGCTCCGCCTCTGTGTGCAGCCGTCGGCATCAGCGGCGCGCGCGGTCTGCCGGTGAGCGCGCTCCCGAACCGAGCCGAACCGAGCCGAGCCGCACCGCCGTCAACGCGCACGAACCCGCCGCCCGTCAGCCCGCCAGCCCGCGCACCATGCTGCCGCTGGACGTCAACCTGCAGGTCCTGACCGCGGAGCTGTCCGTCTATCTGGAGAACCAGGTGCGCGTCGGGCTGCTCGGCTCCGGGGTCGGACTCGCGCTGGCGCTCGGCTTCGGTGCCGCCTACGCCTGCTTCTACTGGACCTCCGTCGCCAAGGTAACGCCGCGCCCGCGCGCGCAATGCGGGTCCCGCGGCAGCACGCGCCGTTGGGTCGGAACCGCACGGGGGGGGGGGGGGGGGGGGGGGGGGGGGGGGGGGGGGGGGGGGGGGGGG
>JAFMOD010000127.1:233725-244303 GCA_019802435.1 Corydoras maculifer | reverse complement strand
ACACACACACACACAAACACACACACACACATGAACACACATCCGTCAAGATCAAATGAATTGCTGATGAATTGCTGACGTCTTTGATGTGTGGATGGGTGCAGGTGGGCGGAGCTAACCTGTGGTGGTCCACTCAGTAACAGTCTCCTCGGATGGACGGCGCCGGCGGCGTTGTAGTCGGCGTGCTGTGGACGCGCCTTCGTCCACTGCCTATAATAGAGCGATTGTTCGGCGGCGTCGCCCCCTTGTGGAACCGGGGGGCGGAGTGGACCGAGCCATTCCGTGTCCCCGTGGGGGAGGAGCCACGCCGAGCCGAGCCGGTCCGCCGACTCTGGTGCGAGCAGTCGGTACGCGGCGTGGGACAGGACGGCCGTCCGCGGGAAGACGCGCTGCGCCGGTTTGGACAGCGTCTGAGTGGACTGGCTCGGACGCTGGGACCCGGGGGACGCCGAGCTGGAGGAAGAGGAGGAGGAGGAGGAGGAGGGGGCGGAGCACTGCAGGTCACATTCCTGCTTAAGACAGTGAGGGGAGGGGTTAAAGGAGCAGGAGGAGACGGTATTGGTGGATTCATGGTTGGTGGACGAGAAGGAACAGGGCTTGAGGGAGGAGTCAGGGACACCGGAGGAGCTGACGCCGTTTTCAGCGACGGAACCTGAACAGAATAAACAAGCGTGACATGGGGTTCCCGGCGGGGCGGCGCTGACCTCTGATTGGACGAGGACGAGGACGAGGACGAGGACTAGTACCCGACACTCGGGTCAAAGTGCTGCCGTTGCTGGGAGGTCTTTCCAGGTCGTCGTGTTCTGAGGTCCCTCCGTCACCCTGCTCCTCCTCTTCCTCTTTCAGGACCTTGCCAGGCATGGCGCCGTCGTCGGGGACCACACCCCGCGTGACGTACGAACAGGCCACGCCCACCTCCTGCTCCAGAGCCGTGCGTGTCAGGTAGCTGGAGTCGATCAGCCGTAGGTCACAGTACCTCAGAGACCTGAGAACCGGTCATCAATACATCAACCAATATAACCAACCTGCACCCCCCACCGGTTTAAACCTGGGATAGGCTGAGCAGGTGAGGTCACCTCCGTAGCCTTTGATGTTGGCGTGAAGGTTACCTTGGAAATGTCTCTCCCAGAGGGTCCTTCCCGGTGAGGATGAGGATGCAGGGTAAGTCCTCCAGATCCTCATACGTTAGAGGAACCCACTCTTCATCCCTGCAGCGCCGCCAGGCCTGGACACACACAAGTCCCAGATCACGCGTTACAAATCAGACTCTCGGGTTCGGGTTCGGACCTCTGGGTTCCGGGGAGTGGACGGGATGCTGACCCTCAGCTGAGAGCAGAAGTGCGGCGCCAGGCTGATCTCACTCGCCGGCCCTCCCAGCACCACGGCGAACCTCCGCTCCAGCCCGAGTCGCTGCTGCGCCTCCTGGAGGCGCTCCCGCGCCAGCCGTGCCAGCTGTAAGGAGGGCACCCGAACCAGCAGCATGCTGCCCCTGCTGCACCGGGCCTCGCTCTGCGCCCCTCCTCTTAAAACGCCCTCCACCATGGCCAGGGTCTGCGGCGTGACGTGGTCGCGCAGCGCCGGGCACGCCGTCAGCGCCACCATGGCCTCGGTGTACTGCTGGATCAGGAGGTAGCTCCGGATCACCATGCTGTGCAGATTAGGGTGACTGAGGAGCAGAAGCACAGGAGGGACTCAGAGCCTGAGGACGCTGACCGCTGAAGCACCGAACCGATCACAGAACGGGTTCTCACCGCCGGAGCAGAGCGCTGACCATCCTCTCAAACGCCTCGTCACATCGCAGGATGGGGGTCGAGATGCCCCACTGTACCGAGTGTCGGTACTCTGTAAGCCCAAAATACACCTGCTCCTTGGGGGACAGCACTCCAGGCTAGAACACACACACACACACACACACACACATACACACACACACAGAGCTTTCAGCATGAATTAAAGCACTCATATAAAGAGGTGTTATTAGTCCCGACAGTTTTAATTAATTTACAATGAATTTATTCACAATAGTAATCAACCTCGAGTGTGTTGTTGCTTTAATGAAACACTTACAAACACAATATAATAATAAACAACAAGCTTTGATTCAGAAAAGTGTTTAGTAAAAGCAAAAATCGTTCATATTCTGCTCTTCCGCGACTTAATCTAGTCCCGGTTTCTCTAACGATCCAACGCTGCCCTCTAGTGGACAAATTACAGAACGCAGTTTATAAAACGGTGTAACAGGTTTAGTGCCGATCTCTGTTCATATTAATCTGTGTTTTATGATTTAAAATAGTGTATTGTATATCACGCACTGATACGCTGGACACACAGCTCAGTCAATCAGATTTAAGGAGCGGACCTACACGTTTTATAAACGTCTGTAAATCAGCGGTGGAGAGTTCCACATTCTCAGGACCCAAAGTCCAGATCAAAACCCATGAAGATGGTTTTAATGTGTTTTGTATTAATTATTAAATTAGGGTTCTGTTCTCTCAGGAGGAGAACATGTTAAACTCACCAGACGGGGGCCGCAGGGCCAGTGCACCTCGTTCTGCAGGCCGATGCGGGAGTGACAGGACTGCAGGGTGAACGGGAACGACGTGACCTGCAGCAGCAGCAGGTTCTGGGCGTCCAGGACCTCCTGAGAGTTCACCAGCCGATCGGCCAAACCCTGAAGGTCGCCGTGAGAGACGGAGCCGGACATGGCGCTGGGGAGGAAGACGGGCGTGTCAGTGTCAGACGTCTGAGACGTCGTGGAGGAGCTCGCGGTGCCGTACCTGCTGAGGTCGATGTGAGCGTCGTCGTGGATCAGGACGAACAGCGTGTACGGGTTCTGCTTGACCTTCCTCATGAAGACCTCCATTTTAGCGTGCACCTCGCCGTCCAGGCGCACCACGTACCTCTCGGACCTCTGCTGGGCGGAGGAGGCGTCCTCCATCCCCAGGTCCACCAGCACACCTGCAGCGGACATCACACAGACATACTGAGCCGTGTTCGGACGCTCGGCTGAACCTATACCCGCAGAGGACCTGCTCACAGTCGCTGTTCCAGTTCATCCCTGATGTATTAGATGGGCTTCACATCAGGACTCCTCCATGCCGAACTCACCGGACTGCCGGATGCGCCGGGCCGTCTGATGGAGCAGGACGTTGGATGGCGGCACCAGCACCAAGAAGTCCACCTTGCAGAAGCGTCCCAGGTCGAGGTTCTGACTGTTGGAGTCGGCGATGCCGCACACCAGAGAGAGGAGGCTCCGGGCCACGCTGAGCTGAGGGGGGTGGATCTGAAAGGCTTCACTCAGGACCTCTGAAACACCAACGACCAACACGGTCAGTCCGTCCGTCCGCACAGACACGAACATCAGAACTCCTCGGTTCTAACCTGTCGGTTCTTCGGGTCGCACTTCAGAGTCTCGCTGTGAGTGAACCGATTCCATCTGCTCAGCCTGCTGCTTCATCCTGCGCTGGAAACGAGCCAGCGCCCTCTCCAGGTCACCACCTACACACCGGATTACATCGTTATACACCAGATTACATCATCATTCACTGGATTACATCATCATACACCGGATTACGTCATCATACACCGGATTACATCATCACACAACAGATTACATCATAAAGCGGATTACCTCATCACACACCGGATTACATCATCATTCACTGGATTACATCATCATACACCGGATTACATCATCATACACCGGATTACGTCATCATACACCGGATTACGTCATCATACACCGGATTACGTCATCATACACCGGATTACGTCATCATCATAAACCGGATTACATCATCACACAACAGATTACATCATAAAGCGGATTACCTCATCACACACTGGATTACATCATCACACAACAGATTACATCATCATACACTGGATTACATCATCATCACACACCAGATTACTTCATCACACACCAGATTACATCATTATACACCGGATTACCTCATTTTTGGTTGGTTAATTAATCAGATGGGATGAACACTGACCTAACGCTGCGTTGTTGAAGAGCGAGGCGAGCACTGAAACCTTCCCTGTGATGAGTTCATAGCTGATCTCCTTCAGGAACTCGTTGGTGGTGAGCATGCCCTCTGCCAGGGCCCGAGCCTGGCACCGCCCTAAAAACAGAGCGAGAGAGAGAGAGAGAGGATGTAACACCCTCAGGGTACTGTGGATCATCTGGACCCCTGCAGTAATAACGGTGGTCCACTCACCGAGCACCATGATGCAGAAGTCGGTGGAGCTGGCGGCGCAGGTGGAGGCGCCGGCCGTGTGGAGGATCAGGACGTAGCTGGGGAGGCGCTGACTCTGTTGGAGGTGCGTGCTGTCGAACAGTGAGCGCAGTGTTTCGGCGATCCCGTCGCCCAGCGAGCCGTGTGCCATCAGAACCTGAACGCTGCCCCCCGAAACGCTGGCCTCCACCCGCGCCAGCCACGGCAACTGGACCGCAGAGACGGGGGGCACGGCGGCACCGCACAGCGCCGCCTTCAGGACGATCTGCTCGAACTCCTCACGCACCGGGATCTGCTCTGATCCTGCGGGGGTCCAAACGAGGTCAGCTCACAACCTCGATTCAACGGTGTGTACGAGGTACTGTGTGTGTGTGTGTGTTACCGAGGTGGGACAGGTACTGCAGGCTGAGCAGGATGAGGGTCTCTGTTTTGGGGATCTGACCGAGGGTCACGCCCAGAGCAGACAGGCTCTTCTCACTCAGCTGGCTGTAATTGTAGCAGCCGGTCAGCAGGGGGCTCACCACCACATCACTCACGTTGCCATAAAAATACGGCAGGGCACCCTGACCTGCACCGGGGGGGGAGGACAAAGATGACGTTCTGCTGGGTTCTTTATTCATGAGCTTATTGTTCTCATGTTGGAGTGTGAACTGACCGATCAGGATGACCGGCCGAACTCCGAAAGTGTTGAACAGGTTATCTGGAATGATCACCGTTTCCCCGGCTGTGATTGGCTGAGGGTGAACCACACCAGAGGCTGACAGAGGGGACTGATTGGCCACGGTGAGAAGAGACGCTGGAATTCAATAAACCACATGGTACTGAGTCAAATAACACTGATTCAAACAGCACTGAGTCAACTAACACTGATTCATCAGCACTGAGTCAAATAACACTGATTCAAACAGCACTGAGTCAAACAGCACTGATTCAAATAGCATTGATTCAAACAGCACTGAGTCAAATAACATTGATTCAGACAGCACTGATTAAAAAATAACTGAGTCAAATAATACTGATTCAAACAGCACTGATTCAACAGTGACTCTTGTACCTGATCCACAGGGCAGAGGGCGGATGGCAGGGACAGGAACAGCCGTGGCAGGGACGGGCATCACCGCTGAAGGGTGCCAACTACGGTGGCGCTTCTTTGGAGGGCCTGATGCCATGGCAGAGGATGCTGGGGTAAAAAAAGATCAAACATTTATAAGTTCAACCCCCCAACCACGCACACGCACACACACACACACACACACACTGGACTTACCTGGACTGTCTTGTTCAACTGGCCGGTAGCCATGAGTGGGCGTGGCCAACGGGTTTGTGTGGGTGGGGCTGAGAACAAGGGGTCGACTGTCCACACTCAGACCGTTCGTCAGACCATTTGCACGTAATGCAGTGGGTACTGCACACACACACACACACACACACACACACACACACACTGTATTAACACCCCACTTAATCAATAAGTGTTTTAAACCCCGTCCTAAATGTAACACACACACGTATTGATTTCCAATCACTGAAGATTCATTGATAATAAATCACTTCAGGATTTACACTCCTCACAACTTTGACACTCATGCAGTGTGTGTGTGTGTGTGTGTGTGTGTGTGTTACCTATAGGTAAAGGTTTGGGGGTGTGTGTGGGGGTGCTCAGAGGTTTTAGGAATTCTCGGCTGATTTCTGGAGTTCCGCAAATTCCGGGAGGAGAGCTGGACTGAGTCTGTGCAGGTGGAGAATCTGTCATCAACACACACACACACACACACACACACACACACACACACACACATTAATACACACACATAAATACACACACACACACATTAAAGTGTCCGTGCTGAACGCCCTCGTCGTCCTCTCTGTACCACCTGACGTTAATCATTATACTGACTCCGCCTCTTTCTGATTTCTAAAACCTGACTGTACCTCGTCTAATTAAAGGTGATTAGGTCTGATTAAAGGTGATCAGGTCTGATTAAAGGTGATCAGGTCTGTCTAATTAAAGGTGATTAGGTCTGATTAAAGGTGATCAGATCAGATTAAAGGTGAACAGGTCTGTCTGATTAAAGGTGATCAGATCAGATTAAAGGGGATCAGATCAGATTAAAGGTGATCAGATCAGATTAAAGGGGATCAGATCAGATTAAAGGTGATCAGATCAGATTGAAGGGGATCAGATCAGATTAAAGGTGATTCCGTATGTGAGAAGGTGGCCGTGCTGACCTGAGAGGGAGAGGGAGGACGGACAGCGGCTGCTGACCCCGCCGTTCTCTTTGCTGCTGAGTGAGGATGAGGAGCTGGGTTTGGATGAAGAGACACTGGGCAGCGGCCTCGTCTTACACTCTGCACACAATTCAACTGATTACATCAAAAACAATCAAACATTCGTTAAGGTCAAACAGATAAATAATCATTAATAATAAATAAACGAGGGATGGCACGGTGGCTTAGTGTTTGGCATGTTCTCCTCTTAACACCGGGGACTCCAGGTTCAAATCCCAATCTGGGTAAAGTTTGCATGTTCACCCCGTGTCCGCGTGGGCTTCCTGCGGTTTCTCCGGTTTCCTCCCACCGTCCAAAAACATGCATTCAAGGTGAATTGAATTCTCCAAATTGCCCCATATAGTGTGAGTGTGTGGGTGCCCTGTATCTACTCAGCAACAAGTAAGGCCGGCAGAGGATCAAGCGGAAGATAATGACCGATGAGTAAACGAACGATTGTTTACCTTTCCAGGAGATGACTCCGCCCCTGCACAGCGCCCCCTGGGAGTTCTTTACCAGGTGGTACTTTAAGTGCTTCTGCTTTTTGGGCTGGGTGCTGAGCTTCAGGTTGATGTGGTTCGAAAATTCCGTAAAGTAACGGAAACCTTTCTCACCGCAGCCCACGCAACTCCCCGAAAACCCTGCACACACACACAGTGAGTCACACACACACACTCATGAGGCCCCGCCTCTTTATTTCAATTCTGCTTGTCGTACCTAAAAGAGCGTTCTTGCCGTGCTCGTCAGGCAGGAAGCGCTTGTCCACGGCACACACCAGGATGTGCTCGGGAATGCTGGGAGATTTGGCGCCCACCAGCTCGAACCCGACTGGGACGTCGATGGGCTCCGTTGCCATGGAGACCAGCCGGAGGTCCTTTCCCGCCTGACAGAACCCTGAGGGACGTGGACGAGAGGGCAGACCTTAAGATCAGCATCTCTGCCTGTGTTCACGGTTCTGCGTTCAGAACCGAAGGTTCCACTGCGTTCGTACCGTCAATAATACAGCAGCCATCAGGGGGCGGGGCCTGCAGGTACGGCAGCGGGGGACTGCTGCTGTCCGATTCGTCCTCGTCGTCCATGTCCTCGATCCCGTTGGACAGGCAGTTCATAAAGATGTGGCCGCTCCCCTCGGACTGGAGACCCAAATCCATCTTGGACTTGATGTCTGCAGAGAAAGGGAAACGTTCGGGGGTTCCTCTATGAGTTCCTCCTCACTGGGTTCCTGGTTCCATGTGGTGCGGACAGACCGAGGCAGTGAGGTGGGGGGGTGCGGAGCGCGCTCACCTTCCAGGTTGGTGGAGTACTGCTCGGGTTCGAGGTACAGCTGGGTGAATATGGGTTGAGGGTTCCCGTTGGTGGAGCGCAGCGAGGCTTCGATGGAGTTGTGCAGCGCTTCCTCAAAGCGAGCGGACTTCAGCTGACCCGCGTACGAGTTCCCCATGGTCTGCAAGGACAAAGGAACCGCCGCTTTAAACCAGAACGTGGAACCAGGTTCTCCATTGCTGGCAGGTAAAGGTGTGTGTGTGTGGGGGGAGGGGGGAGTTAGGCAGCAGGGTTAGTCATGAGGTTAATGTGGAGAGGTAGGTGGGCAGGTACCTTGGTTCCTCTGATGGTTCTTCTCCAGAGGTGAAGGTACTCAGTTATCTTCTCACCATCACGGGTTATTTAATGGAATGAAGCTCGGCCACCTGTCCATCCTCACAAACACCACACACACACCTGCACCGGAGATACAACACAACCAAACATGAACACCTGTGTGTACACAAACACCTCACACACACCTCACACACACACGACATACACACCGTCACGCCAAACACACAGCCACAACATCAACAAGAGGAGATTGTCGTTTATAAAATTACATGAGTTTGATGGAGTTTACGGGTGTTGAATTGGCGTTTATTGGTTTTTGATGGTTTTTATTGGTGGTTAATTGGAGTTTTTTGGTGTTTGATGGAGTTTTTTGATGATTAATGGAGTTTATTGGTGTTTGATTGGAGTTTATTGGTGTTTAAAGGAGTTTGTTGGTGGTTGATTGGAGTTTGTTGCTGTTTGATGGAGTTTATTGGTGTTTAATGGAGTTTGTTGGTGGTTGATTGGAGTTTATTGGTGTTTGTTAGAGTTTGTTGGTGTTTGATGGAGTTTATTGGTGTTTGATGGAGTTTGTTGGTGTCTGATTGGAGTTTATTGGTGTTTGATGGAGTTTGTTGGTGGTTGATGGAGTTTATTTGTGTTTGATGGAGTTTATTGGCTTTTGATTGGAGTTTATTGGTGTTTGATGGAGTTTAATGGTTTTTATTGGTGTTTGATGGAGTTTATTGGTGTTTGATGGAGTTTGTTGGTGGTTGATTGATGTTTGATGGAGTTTATTGGTGTTTGATGGAGTTTGTTGGTGTCTGATTGGAGTTTATTGGTGTTTGATAGAGTTTGTTGGTGGTTGATTAGTGTTTGATGGAGTTTATTGGTGTTTGATGGAGTTTATTGGTGTTTGATGGAGTTTATTGGCTTTTGATTGGAGTTTATTGGTGTTTGATGGAGTTTAATGGTTTTTATTGGTGTTTGATGGAGTTTTCTGGTGTTTGACAACATGTCCTGGTCTCCTCAGTGTGAGGTTTGCTAACAGAAGCAGATCTTATCTGATGTGAGCTGCTTGTTCAGGCTGTAGAGCAGATTGCAGCACACGTGTAGCTCTGACTGATAAGAGTGAAGGATGAGTGGTGTTGAACCCTCACCCCCCCAGGATCCATCTGTTTAAATACTCCCCCCCCCACAGACTGGAAATACATTACGGAAGGCTTTATCACCTCCCACGACTTTTTAGATGGAGTCCTTCTCCTGGTTTCACCTCAAAATAAACACTCCCTCACTTCCCGCCTCACTTCCCGCCTCACTTCCTGCCTCACTTCCTCCCTCACTCGCTCTTTTAAAACTGGTTGTCATGAACGGCGGACTGAGGCCTGGAGTCTGAGCTGAATTTGTCGGGACGTCCACTGTGGGAAGCTGGTCCTCTGCAGTTCTCACCGTGAAATCGATGGACAGCGTCTCCAAGCTCGCGGCTGATGGCTCCACCCCCTCCCAAACGCGATGTTAACAGAACGGCCGGCTCTCAAAACCTCTGCTTTTAAAGAGACGACTGAACCTCACTGATGATTAACCAATCAGAGGGTTTGATCAGCAACCCTCGTACCCTCACCCTCCTAATATCTGAATGTGACATCATCAAATCTGCATACACAACACCGTGATGTAACTGCGTCACTCTGAGCTGATTGGATGGATTTTATAAACCTTTAGGTTTTTTATGGTGCATCACGGCGGGAACATCTCTCTGAGGTCAGAATGCTGAACGTGGAGATGTGGAGATGTTTATCTCTGATCTAAACCTCCATTGTGTCTCCTGCAGAATGTTCGCTTCGGTTCTGGTTACATTGGGAACCTGAGCAGATGTTAAACAGATAACGGCCGGGTGAACAATGCACCACTTAAAGCTTTCAGAACCCATTAGAACCCCAAACAAGCACCTTCAGGATCCATCGATACGCTCCACACAATCACAACATCCATGATCAATGCCCCGCACTCACATCCCTCACAAACCTGACGGGGGCAACAGCAGAGCGACAGCTCGGGGTAATCAATAAATCGATAACCGATGGCATTGATCAGCAGGAGCCTCGCTTTCAATTCAGCAGCTATCAAAATAAAGCCCCCCCCCTGATAACAGCTTTCAGTCAGACTTTCGACTTTTCAGGGATTACAATCTTCCATTGAGGTGGCTTAATGGTTGGCATGATCTCCTCTTAGCGCTAGGCATCCCCATCTGGGTGGAGTTTCCATGTCCTCACCGTGTCCGTGTGGGTTTCCTCCGGGTTTTCCGGTTTCCTCCCACAGTCCAAAAATTATGGATCAAGGTCAATTGAATTCTCCCAATTGCCCCATAAAGAGTGTGTGTGTGTAAGTGAGTGTGTGTCTAGTGATAGATTGCCCCCCTGTCCTGGGTCTATCTGCTCAGCGCCCGAAACATTCTCCCCTGGATGGGCATGGGGAACACCCCCCCCCC
>JAFMOD010000127.1:165725-192810 GCA_019802435.1 Corydoras maculifer | reverse complement strand
CCCCACCCCCCCATCCATCATCTCTGTTATGACACACAGCCGAGGAGATCAAAAAGATCCAGATGTTTATTCTTAATTATTAAACAGTCTTCCAGCGCAGTCGGCATTCCAATTCATGCTGCTGAGTGCAGGTGAGATCAGAACTGAGGAGTTTATCACGTCACACTCATCCCTCATGACGTAATGAAGATGAAGGACCTTCCCCAAACTGCTGCCACGAACTCAACTCATGTTCGAACCTTCAAAAAACAAGCCTGAGGGTGGAGGTTTGTTACGTCATAACCTGCAGAGCATCACCTGTGGCTCAGGTAACCCGAGAGCCGAGCGGACGCAGCACCGAACGCCGCACGACGCGCTTCCGGTTTAACCTGCATCCCTGCGTGAAACACGTCACGTCACGGAGCCGCGGGTGGATAAAGGTCACGCGACTTACCGGACTGCGGCTGCGCGTGGGCTGTGCGGCGTGGAGAGCGCGTGGATCAGGATCCGGAGCGGAATCAGCGGCGGCGGCGCGCGGTCACGGCACGAGGAGCGGGCGCGCGTCATATCGGGGCGTGACGTCACAATTCTCCAGCCCGTCCAGTTTTGGGTTCTCGCTCCGCAGAGATTCTGTAACGAACAAGAACAGAACATTAATTAAAATCAGAATTAATTAATACAGCACCATTAACCTCACGAATACACTTTATTATTATAATAATAAAAAATATATAATTATAATAATTACAATCAATATATATCAATATAATAATAATAATAATTCATTCATTCATTCATTATCTCCCACTTTATCCTCTATTAGGGTCGTGGTGGGGTTCCCCATGCCCATCCAGGAGAGAACATCTTGGGCGCTGGGCAGATAGACCCAGGACAGGGCGCCAATCCATCGCTGGGCACACACTCACTCACACTCTAAACGGGGCAATTTTGGAGAATTCAATTAACTTGATCCATGTTTTTGGACTGTGGGAGGAAACCGGAGAACCCGGAGGAAACCCACGCAGACACGGGGAGAACTAATAATAATAATAATAATATAAATTAACAATAATTATATAATCATAATAATAATAATATTAATAATAAGCAGAAGAATTATTATTATTATTATTATATTATAAAAAGATATAATTATAATAATTACAATCATTATATATCAATATAATAATAATATAAATTAACAATAATTATTTAATCATAAGAATTATTATTATTATTATTATTATTATAAAGAAGTGACTTCATCTTTAAATAAATAAAATGTTCGCTAAATAAAATATGAGAGCGCTTCTACAGAATTCAGAGCGTGTGGTTATTTTAATAACTCGATCAGAGGCCGCGGTGAGGTCGGACACTGATGACGGAACCCTCACAGAAGAAAGAGGAACTCCACTGAAGGAACTGGGTCCATGATCAGAGAACCTTCAGAATAAAATCAGATCTGAGTGTGTTCTGCTGATGTTCTTTTGGAACAATGATCTGAAACATGAAGAACCTCCATCTCCCCAGGATGCACCATGAACACTGAAACCGGATGACGTCACAAACTAAAGGTTTATTATGAGATCAGAATGGTTCAGGTTCCTTTAGTCTCTGTAAGGGATGATCAGTGAAAACAGTTTGGGGAAGTTCCACTCTCCCTCTGAGCCTGATGGAGGGAAGTCCGTGACCTGCACAGAGACAGACTGTTAAATATGTTTGGGATGAATTGGAATGCCGACGTTTTCGTGTTTAACATCAGTACATGAACGAACCTGATATTATATATATGTAGCGGGTCTAGTACCAGATCATAGTTCCAGTACCGATCCGGTAGTTCCTGTTTGGATTTGAAAATCGATGTGAGTTGTTTTTTAAACTCAAATCGACAGCGACCTCCTGCGGTCAGTTTGATACTGCAGTTTGGGTGCTCGGTCAGTTTGGAGCTGTATCTCCTTTTACAGTCGGTCTGGTTCTTTCATCTGCTGTAAACGTCATCAGTCTGTCTGATCAACCTCTCTCTTCAGTCCGATCTCGAGTCTGTAGTTTCATTTGAAGTTGCCGCAGCGTCGTTGTTGCCTTCTGTCAGTAATGTGAAAGGTTCTAAAGGTTCTAAAGGTTCTGCCTGCAGACCAACTCAGCAACCCAGAGCGCGAGCTGAAACAGAAAAAGGGGGCCTTCCCCAAAATATGTGAGGAACTGTTTATAGTTCTCGCTTTAGTTCCGGTTACTCAGCTTTGGTGAGAAATCAAGTTCCATTAAAGCCACGCCCCCTGTTCTTTAAACTCAGGTATTTTATGTTGGTGTTTTTAGATGATGACCCAACCACCTCTCTGTGCTCCACCTGCCCCCCCACGCCGTGTTCAGCCATGACTTCCTGTTTCTGCTGAAGCAGTCCTGTGGGTTCCACCTCACAGCAGGTTCAGCGCAGCTTCACACTGGGTTGTGGTTGATTCTCGAGGTGTGCAGAGTGCGTGCAACTGCAGAACCGTTCTGCTGCAGAACCCGTACAGATGCTGTGGCTACGCTGCCTGATCCAGCTGTTTTATTCAGCGCCATTACCACATCTGTATAAATCAAGCACCTTGCCAGGGATTCTGATTGGTTTGAACAGTTTGGGGAAGGCCCTTTTCTGTTCCAGTGCCGCTCTGTCTGGTCATGGGTCATGGTGGTAAGTTTGGGCTGACTGACCCACACTGACCCCTGACACCAACCCCATTCAATACCTTTGGGGTAAATTGGCACTGAGGATGTAAACTAGTAGCTGTCACCCACCATCAGTGTCTGACCTCACTGTTTTTCAGATGAATGGACAGAAACTCCAGAGACCCTGAGACAGACCCTCTCCAAAACCTCAGAGAAATCCTGAATAGTAACGATTAGAGATACACAGACTTTTAAGAAGAGCCCTTGCAGTTCGCATCATTGACGTCAGCCATGGTTTCTCCTGAGCCGGGATAGTCCCTACCCTGAATAAAGGGTTATAAGCTAGAAGCTGAGTTGTAAGAACTTCCCTAGTTCTCAGTTCCTTAGTTCCTACTGCAGCGCAGACCCTCAAAAAAGGTTCTGAGAACTACACGTCTGTCTATTTATCAGAAAACAAAAATTAATTTAATAAATTTCCTGATTAATTTAATAAAGTTCATAGTTATAAACTGAGGTCTGAGGAGGTTGAGGGAGGATCTCTGAGGATGAACGTCAAGCAGCTTAATAAAAAAAAAAGCAACAATAATAAAAAATGTTCATTGAAAAGTTTGTACTAATAATTAAATCTAATAAGGCTTTGAGCATCAGAGGAAAAAAGTTCATATGTAGACTATGGAAAAGAATCTAATTTAGAAAAGAGTTTAATTTGGTATGTTCTCCACCACATGTTTAAATAGATTCCAGCATCCTCCATGTCTTGGGTTGTATATGTATTTTATTTAGGTTCTCTACACACTGTTCCCTCGGTGGTGATGTCATACCTTTTCACCCAACATTGATGCTTGACCTCATCAGTTTTCGTTCCCCTGAGGGTGTCGTAGTTCCATGTCATGGTTTTAAAAAGGTTATGGACTCTCTGCAGTTATGTAATGTTGGCTTCATCAGATGGAACAGACAAACCAGAAAAAAATGCTGACTGAGAAACGAGCTTTGTCTCGCTCCGGGTACCAACCACAGCTTCCTGTGGAAGAGGTTCATCTTCATCACTAGTCAAAGTGGAACATAGACACACAGGACCCCCCCCCCTACAGAAACCACACAGTAGGGGAAAGGGGTGTCTTAACTTCCATTGTCTTCACCTGATTAAAAACGAGGTGTGAAGACGTTTCAGACCGAAGCCCAACAGCCGCTGTCCTCCATCATCAGCCATGGTGTCTCCTCATCTCCTGCTGCTCGTACTGATGTTCAGCAGCCTCCTGTCGTCCACCACGGCCCAGCGTAAGAACCCTCCACCCGTCTCTATTCCACACACCATTCTGTACCTCCACCTGTGCTTTAGATCACGCTAACCGGTGGCTTTACTACAATTACAACTTACAACTTTAAACTGAACTTTGGTTTTATTGTAATTATTTCAAACGTAATTTATTATTTATTCATAGTGAATAAAAGGTTATTTGAGTTTAAATTTATTGTTGACTTTAAAAAAAAAGATTTTTTTAAAAGAATAAATTAAATTCCCTCGTTATAGTCACTTTTGGATTGGAGGTTTATAGATTTGAACATTGAACTTACAGCACGGCGTTTAAAGGTTTTAATAAAATGCAGAGAAGGAACTCTGAATATTATAATTCACTTTTATTTCTTCAATTATTTATGAAGGTTTACATTATGTGATTAAATATAAAGTTGTAAATCACTGCTGTAAGGTTTACACCTTATAAACATTATTAAAATGATTATTAGAAGAACTAATTAAACTAAATACAAATTAATCCAGGTTTTAAAACGTTGACTTCATCTGTTTGATGGACTTTTATTGCAGAAATGTTTCCTTTGATTTGGATCTGATCTTCTTTGATGTTTGCTTTGATGAGAGTGTGGAGGTCTCTTTGATGGTTGATGTCTCCGTGTGACGGTCCGTCTCTGGTGGTCACGTGATTCTTTATTAAATGAGGTTCTGATGTTCTTTACAGATCAGTCAGTACCAGACGAATGCTGTTTTGATTTCTTTATTAATCCTATCCCAGAAACTGCAGTGGTCAGTTACAAAGCAACCAGACGCGAATGTCCGAAAGCTGGACTCATGTGAGTCACTCCGTCTCATTTGATTCATGTTGCTGAATCGTTTTGAATCGGTTCTGAATGAAACTCTTGTCTCCACAGTCTGAATCTCAGGTCCAGCAGGAGTGTCTGCACTGACCCGGAACTCAGATGGGTCAAAAAAGTCACCAGAAAGATTGACCTGCGCCCCAAATTAAAATAACACACAAAAGAAATCCGACCCAATTAGGATGTTTAATGATTATATTTTATTATATTTTATATTTTATACATGTTCCTGTCACACCCTTTAATTCTTCCTTCTCTGTGTTATCAGACGTTCTGAGATTAATCTCATGTCATGACACCAAATAATAAAGGTCTTTTATTTTAATTTTTTTATATTTACTGTGTGTCCTCCTGTCTATCACAACTGATTACTGTATTTATCTGAAATAAATACATAAATAAATATCGGACTCCTTTTTATAAAGTTTATTGCTGTTCTATCAAATAAATGTTTTCATTAAAGTATTTAAACTTTAAATCAAGAACTTCCAAATAGCATGATTCCCGCCCAGATGTGAAGCAGATGTTCTGAAACATGTGTTTTCCATCAGTCACTCTCCAGGTAACAGTCCCATGTGTCAGCCAAATGTGGACCACATGTGTTTGAGGACATGGGGACCATATGACCCCGTTTGGTTCTCATGCTGTGGACCAGCAGTCTTCATGAAGTTCATGAAGTGATACAGGAGAACCATGATTACATCATAATGAATGGTGTTTAAATCATTAATCCATCGTTGTGATCTCATAAAAACCCACTGATAGTAGAAGTCACGTCATAAACTGTATGGGGTTCAGGTAACGTGATTGGATTGGATTGATGACATCTACAAATAAAACACACAAGTGTCCAACATACAACAAAAACTCTTATGGCCCACGTTCTGAAAGCCATCTTTTAAAGTGAGATGCAAATGTTTTAACTGGGACTGTTCATCCAGGTGCCATCCTTCAGAGGTCAGTGGGCCAGATGAAAAAAAAAGACAGGGGCCAGAATCAATTTGCCAACGAATCAATTTGCCAAATCAAATTGCGAACAAAATGCCTATTAAAAGATATTTCTCTTAATTGAAACTTTCCACTCTTGTGTCTGCAGAGCGATTTATTAAAAACCACAGTTTCCTGTGAAAGAATGAGCATCAACCTATTAATACTCAAAACTGAAACAAGTATGGGCAACAAACCCGCAGAAAAAACTCACCTCTTCCTCTTATCAGCTTATAAACTCTCACACAGCATCGTTTTCTCATCATTATCTCACAGCACCTTCACTCTCGCACAGCCATGATCGCTCGGACCGTCCTGATGCTTCTGCTGGTCTACGGCTGCCTCCAGGTCTGCACCGCGGCACCACGTAAGAATGACCCAACATTTTAAACTTATTTACAGCACTATCAATAATACATATTAATAATATCTGTGAGAGATCAGGATACAAACCTTTAACACATAAACGAAACTGCTGAAGAAACCAAACACTTTTAATTCCATTTAACTGAATCAGTATATAGATATGTGAAATATAATAGAATATACAAGTATGAACATGTATAATATAGAATACACAAATATAAAAATATACAGTAAAATATACAGTATAGATTTTTTTTTGAAGTAATAATAATTTCCAGTGCCCAGCGATGGATTGGCGTCCTGTCCTGGGTGTATCTGCCCAGCGCCCGAGACGTTCTCCCCTGGATGGGCATGGGGAACCCCACCGCGACCCTAATAGAGGATAAAGCGGGAGATAATGAATGAATGAAAATGAATAATTTCCAGAAAAAAAGATCAATAAATAATCGATAAAAACAAAAACTGAGAAATTATTACAAACAGAATTAAAGTTCCAAGTCTGTTTTTATTGTAAATCAATCAAACAGACATATGAGTTTAAAAAAAAGTAATAAAAAAAAAAAGATAAATGGAGAATTTTGTGTGAATTAAATTCTATAAAAACCAAAAAGTATAATCATAATTATTAAATGTTTTCAAAGTAATAAGTAATGAAATGATGAGATCTGTTTCTTTTCAGATCAAAACACTTCAGAGGTTTGCTGTTTTGTTTTTTATCAGCACCCCATTCCTTTCAAAGTCATCAGCAAGTACGAGGAGACGAGGTGCGACTGTCCACACTCTGGAGTGGTGTGAGTTAACGTTCTCTTTATTTACTTGCTGTTCATGAATCTGCAGTGTGTTGGGTCGAATGTGGCCTGGTGGTCTGACACAGGAACCACACAGAAGTAGGCCAGAGGGAGGGGGGGCGTCATCAGCTATTTTTGCCACTCTCACACCCAACAGTAACCCCTACTGGCTGGTCAGTGCAGTGGTGTTAATGAGATGCAGGTAGAACTCGCTTGCTGATTGGTTGGTTGAGCTTTTGGGACACACACGGAAACAAGAGAGACCAACAACAAACTTCAGAACTGTTTGGAAGGATTTGGCGGCCCCTCTGGTGGACGAATGTCATTGCAATAACAAATTAAATCAGAATCAGAAACCTTTATTAATTGCAGATTTAATTAATAACCTGATAATCCTGCTTCATTCTTGTATTCATTGTCTTATCCTTATCGAGGTCACCAAGGTCAAATGCTTGAGCCTATCCTGGCACTCAGACGGCATTAATAACACGTACAGACAGACAAACATGTGCACACACATTCTTCAGTTCAGCTGACATCTTAAAGACTGTGAGCTCACATAGGAGAACATACAAAACTCCACAGAGGAATGTCTTTTTAACCACTGAGCCACCCTGCCTCACTCTTCCCTGACGGACTGATCGATGTGTTGGAAGTGTACGGTCTGTGTCACACACCTCTGATGTTTAAGAGCCTATCCCGGTACATTTGTTCATACAGTGTGTGTGAAATACGTTCTCTTGTTTTCAGCTTCACTTTGAGGAATAAGAAGGACGTGTGTGTTGACCCAGGGCATCTTTGGGTGAAGGAGCACATTAAAAAAATGGACCAGCTTCTCCTGATGCAAGCTTCGAACCCGAGTCAGTAGAGTGGTAGAACTTCACTGAGTTCACAGAATCAGATTTATTTGAATCATTTATCATCTTTTAATGAAAAAGTAAATATCAAATCTGTAACCCAATTAATCAACTGCTTTCAATTTAATAAAAACGTTTTAATAAATTCGACGGAAGCTTCATCACATTTCTTGGGACTGAACTTGTTTTGTTCGATTTTTATTTCTGGTTTATTTTAAAACTCGTTTATTCAGTTCTAATGGGTATTTAATGGGGGTGCAGTTCCCATCCTGACCAGTAGACGGTGCTTTAACTCTCACTCTCTTCGGTGTAATTAAATGTGTTTTTAGATTTGAGGATGATGTTTACATTTGTATCACTGAAGTGAAACATCTGAGCAGCAGTGAGGTGGTGTTTGGTGGAGGTGTGCGTGGCCGGCGGTGGGTGTGGGCGAGGCGTGGGGTGGGGTGGGGTGGGGCAGGGTGGGGGATGAAATCACCTCCAGTATCATAAAGATCAAAGTGGTGCTGTGATTCAGAGTCTGATGTGATAGGTTCATGATGATCTTCATGAGGCTGCAGCTCTGTGGTTTCTCGCTGATGCTCTTCATCCAGCGGCTTCATAATGGAGGAAATAAAAATGTTTTTTAGGCCATCGAGGTTTACGGCAGCTTCTCACCTACTTGATGTGGTTAACACAACAACAAGATGGAAACGTGTGTGTGTGTGTGTGTGTGTGTGTTACAACTGAAAGTAGCGTTCTGCTTGCAGCGCATGGTTTTAAACCCAAATTAATTTACCTCTGGACTGCGTTAGCCAGAGTGTTTTGGAGAACAGAGGTCCTCGAGGTTATTAATAAAGTGGGCGGAGTTTCATCTGCAGGACCTTTGGTTGGATAAGACATTTTTGGGGCCTCTGTGAACCTGGAACTTTTGGTAGAACCAAAAGCCATCCATCCATTAATTATCTTCTGCTTTATCCTCTACTAGGGTTGGGGGGGGGGAGGGGGGGTCCTCATGCCCATCCAGGGGAGAACGTTTCGGGCACTGGGCAGATTGCGCCCAGTTTACCCAGGACATGGGGCAATCTATCGCTGGGCACAAACTCACACAGACACACTCTATATGGGGCAATTTGGAGCATTAAATTTACCCTGATCCATGTTTTTAGACCTTGGGTGAATGCTGGAGAACCCAGAGGAAACCAACGCGGACACGGGGAGAACACGCAAACTCCACACAGATTGGGATTCGAACCCGGAGGAAACCAACGCGGACACAGGGAGAACACGCAAACTCCACCCAGATTGGGATTCGAACCCGGAGAAAACCAACGCGGACACGGGGAGAACACGCAAACTCCACCCAGATTGGAATTCAAACCTGGAGGAAACCAAAGCGGACACGGGGAGAACACGCAAACTCCACCCAGATTGGGAGTCAAACCCGGAGGAAACCAACACGGACACGGTGAGAACACGCAAACTTCACCCAGATTGGGATTCAAACCCGGTTAAGCAGAGCGTCCGCTCTTCAGCCGTTACATTTAAAGAAAAGTCTATTTAATTTAATTGAATCATTTAAAACATTTATTTAATTCAAAATCTACGTTTAAATAAACTAAACTGAAATAAAATCCCTACCTTTAACACTAACCCAGTGGGCTGGGTGTGGGCTGGGTGTGGGCCGGGTGCGGGCCGGGTGTGGCCCTGGGGCCGCAAAATATACAAAAGTATTAGGACACACCTTTAAATACGGCATGCAGGTAATTTATTGAATGATTAAATTATAAATAATAAATCATGTCACAGTTTGGGTTCTGGGGGGGCTGTATTTACACACTCAGCCCTCGCCTTCTTTGTTATGTAGCTGAACGTGGCACCATTTCAATGTAGGTTATAAACATCTGCACTCATTACTGGGTAAAGTCACAAGTGCCCAGTGCGTGTATTGGGTGAACCCCCACCCACAACTGAAACCTCTCAGAGAACCAAGTGTGAATTTTGTCCTAGAAACACGAAGCAGCAAAACCAGACCACTGATCTACTTTTAAATGTTAAAACTTAGAAAGTCCTTTAATTTGGAACCCTGTGAGAGGAAGATCTCGATCCCGCGGTCCGGCCGGCGTCCCTGACGCACCACCATGAGTCGACCGCCTGAGCACCATAAGAAGTTCTATTCCTACATGTGATCTGAAGTATAGGGTCTGCGGAAACACGGCGTAAATCTGACAGCTGGACTTCATCACATTCATCACATCACGTTGAGAGCTACGTCTGATTTCTGATCAGTTATAAAGCTGTAGGCTTTAGGTGGGAGATCAGACGGTGATGGTCACTGCACGTCTCGTTTGGTTCTCATCTCATGAGAACGCAGAATAAAAGCATGATGGTGTCATTATTAAAAGAAACAGCACTGAGACTCTGACATCACGTCCCCGTCTCACAAGGCTCGTTACTTTAGGAAGGTTCTCTAATCAAATCATTTATTGGTCACATGGGTAGATATACATGGTACAGCCAGCAGTGAAATTCTTTCCTGACATCTCCACATAAGGTTAAATGAATAAAGATAAAAAAAGTGAAATTTTTAAATTAAAATAAAAAATATGTATGAAATATGTATTTACACTGTGCAATTTACATCAAAAAAATGTTTCATCAACTCTACAAGAGTTTGGTGCGTCTTGTTGGACTCTGTGTTCATACTGGAACAGGAATGGGCCTTCCCTATATTGTTTTCTTTAAGATGTCTCAGTGTTGCTTTAATAAAGCTGCTGTAATGAGACTGAATGGAACACCAGAGTTTAATCCTCCTGTTGGGTGGTTTGAGGTAATGAGGTAACACTTGTGTTCATAGTGTTTCAGTCATGAAAACGGTCCTCATGAACACGTTAAAGTTTCGAGGTGAAGGTTGAAAGCTTCTAAATATTTACGGAACGCCCTTTTAACCCTTTTGACGCCGTGTGGATGTCCGCGGGGTTGAAATGCTCAGGTGAGCCCAGACTTCAGACTCTGAACCTACACAGGTGAACATCAGCCTGGTTCAGAGTTCCCCTCAGAGAACATTTACTGTAATGTCAGCGCCGTCGGGGACGGGGACGGGGACGGGGACGGGGGCCTGCCCGAGAGACTTCAACGCTGCGCTGCTTGTTTGCTTGCAAAAGAACCTGCAGAAGGTTTCTTCTCATCAAACCACTCCTGCAACCGGCTGCTGCGTTTCTGCTGACCACAAAGAACTGAAAATGTGCAGAAGATAAAAAAAGTGCAGCGAGCTCACTCTGCACCACCTCCGGATCTTCAGAGAACGTCACGGCCCCCACACTCTGCCTTTCAGGTTCTATTGTACAGCGTGAACACACTGATACACCAAACACTCATTTAATTATTAAGATAATATAAGATCCCCAGGTACAGATCGAAAATCAAACAGTCAGCTCCATGTGAAAACAACCAATAATATTCTAATCAGATCAATACGGTGATCAGTACAACGATCTATCAGAGAAATGAAGTTAGAGAATAATAACAAAGAGAATCAAACACGCCGGTGATCTTCAGAAGATGGAACGTGAACTTCACTCCGTAACGTTTATTCCACACGTATGGATCTTCCGTCTCTGTAGTTACCTCGTTATCTTCTCTTTCCTTTAATGGCGTTCCACCACGTTTTTGGAACACGTTTGAGGGCACCAGATCTTTATCTGAGCCAGGGGTGTGGAGTGAGAAAATCTGGGGTGCAGTCAACATTCTGATTCATCTCACGAGCGTTGAGAATCAGGGTCTGTTCACTGCAAACCTCACCTTAATGACCCGCGGAACCAACGGACAGAGTATAGAACTAAAGAAATCAAAGTCATCAGTAACCAGAACCATGATGCAGATCTGAGGCACAGCGAGGTGGACCAAGAGTCACACCCAAAACATAATGAGGTATAAAAAACACTACCGTACAAACAAAATAATAAAATATTACCATAAATAATGAGATAAAAGGTAAAAATAAAAATACCTGAGAGGAAAATAAGAGATGATGACAAGATCAAAGTGAAAATAAATAAAAGTAAAAGAAAGAAAAATTGAGAACATCAGAAAAATAATAAACAACAGTGATGAGGAAAAAGAAATAATGAGGCTTAATGAGGTGTGATAAAAAAAAAATTTAAAAAAAAAAAAAAAAAAAAAATATATATATATATATATATATATATATAATATAAAAATAAAAAACTCACTATAACTAATGAGGTAATTGTAATTAATGAGGAATGATATGTACACAAAAAAAATAATACTGAAGAAGAGGTATAATGAGGAATTAATTATAATAGAGAATAATAATACATATTGACATACAGTAGTATTAATGTAGATATAATATGGAGTATTCTAATGAGGTATTATAGTAAATAATGAATAATTAGGTATGATAAAATTTATATATATCCAATATATTAACAATAAAATATCCAACTTGATGGTCAGAACTCTGGAGCAATGAGAGTTTGGGCAATGAGGACCCTGGATTTGACCTCATAACCTTTAGGAATGATAGACCAACACATTAATCACTAAATTACCACACAAAATTTAAAAAATAATCCAATATGATGAGTAATAATGAGGTTTATGAGTATTAATGAGTATTAATGAGGTTTATGAGTAATAATGAGGTTTATGAGTAATAATGAGGTTAATGAGTATTAATGAGTATTAATGAGGTTTATGAGTAATAATGAGGTTTATGAGTATTAATGAGTATTAATGAGGTTTATGAGTAATAATGAGGTTTATGAGTAATAATGAGGTTAATGAGTATTAATGAGGTATGTAGAAGTCACGTTCGTATCATTTTAACGTTGACTGTGGATGGAGTTCCATCGTCTCGTCGTCTCGGGCCCGTGTGCGGTGGAACGTGGTGGATTTCAGGTAAAACGTGTTAAACGCTGAGCCTCAGAAGCGTCTCTCTATAAAACCACAGACGGGTTTCCTGTGGAATCGGTGCTTTTTTGTTCTGGAACTTTTCTGTGAATTCGATCTGCCCCCTGCCCAAACCGCACCCCCACACCCACCCCACCCCCCACCCCTCACTCAACCCCCACACCTCTCTCGTCTCGAGATTATAAAACTGAGGCCGGCGGTGATTTACCCGATACAGATCAGCGCCCTACTTCTCCTCATCCTCATCTTCATCCTGGTCCTCAGCGGCGGTCATGTTCTCGCGGGTTTCCTCTGTCCTGCTGTTCCTGCTGGTTCTCGGCCTCCTTCAGTCCTACTCCGCGGCCCTCAGTAAGATCTTTTTATCTAAATCCGACTCTTCCGGGGGTTTTATGATTCTAATCTCAGGAACGTGCCTCAGAACCTCAAATCTCAGTCTGGATGCTGAGTCACGGGTTCTTTATTTATTAACTTTGGCAGTTTGTGAGGTTCTTTAATAAAGTCTGGCTGCTTCACGCGTTCATCAGCTGCAGATACGAAACCTTCAGTGAGTGTTACAGAGGTCTTCAGGTTCTTACTCATCAGCAGAGAACAGAGCAAAGGTTCGGCGCTGATCAGTAACGAGGTGATTTACATAAAGAACAGTCAGAATTAAAGAAAACATCTGAAATAAACCCCAAAAATTCTACACTGTAATAAACCTGACCTGAGATCAGCTCAGAAAGAATTGAATGAATTAATCAAAGAACCGTTAAAGAACAAAGTACCAGACTTCAAATAGAAAATAACGACTTCACGCTCGAGTAACGATCAATACAACGTTAATTATTAATGACATTTCAAGTTGCTTTAGTTGTGTACGGTTCTTTATAAAGTAAATGTCAGTTCTGTTATTTCCTCTTTGGGAATTACCTTACACAGTTTAAGAGAACCATTTGGAACCGTGATGATAAAACCATCAGAAGGAACTTTATTAAAGGTTCTGTCTTTAAAGCAGATTCTGTTTTAAAGAACCATTTCACCAAAGTGGAACAGTGTAGATCTTCGCTTCATTCCAGGTTTATGGTTCCTGAAGTGATTGTAAATATATAACTTAAGAACATAGAATATAGTTCCTCTTTGTAAACAGTTCTAGCGTCATCTTCAAAGGTTCTCCTTTTGTCAACTCTTTGTGTGATATTCTCACTGTTCAGGGTTCTCTGTGATGGTTCTAATGAGAACCACTTCTACTTAGAACATGTTCATCACTTTGGATTATAACTCATCTGAAATGAAGTTCCTTTTGAATAGTGGTTCTAGGTGGAACCATTTCATTGTGATAAACAAATATAAATCATGTATTCTATCAGAAAGAACAGGGACAGGGTTCCTCACTGCCACAAAATGGTTCTTTTAAATGTCTCCATGGCTCTGATGAGGTTCTTCAGTCTGGAACTGATCAACTACAATGTGAATGTTCTCCGAGGTCCTGGTTCCGATTCTCGGATAGGCTGCACAAGGTTTTATCCTTGTGGCATTTGCATGTTCTTCACGTGATCATGTTTTAAAGTCCACCAGCAGGACAGCGATAGACTCTAGAGCTCAGAATCCATTTCTAAAATCTGGGGGAGGCGGTGCTAATCCCGAATCTGCGTTCTCCTCACAAACAGACGCCAAGGAACCAGAGAGGTGCTGCTTCAACTTCTTCAGGAGGCCGATGCCGGTGCGACTCCTGAGGTCGTATGAGGTCACGCGTGATGACTGTCCTAAAGCTGGCATCATGTAAGCTTCATCTACACCCCCCCCCCCCACCTTACCATTATCCACCCGTCTTGTTGAAGATAACCTGTCTGTTCTTATGCGCAGCTTCTCCACGGTGAAGGGCGAGCGTGTGTGCGCCGACCCCGGCTTCAAGTGGGTGAACCGTGCGGTGGACATGATTGACCAGCGTATGTTCGAGAGTTCCACCTGAAGAACCTTTGGTCTCCAGCTCACTCGGTCTCTGCATCTCGCTGTACCTGCTTTCGGTCTGAATGTTCTCCGCCCGCGGTCTGAGGGTTCTGAAGCGAGAACCTGACTCATCTTCACTTCTGTTATGATGTTTGATTCAGAACCTCTGAGTCTAAAGAACGTCCTGTTACTCAGCGCTGTCGCTTATTCGAAATAAAACAACTTTTATAATCAACAAACCACAACGACAACACGTTTCACTACTGTAGCCGCACACACACACACACACACACACACACACACACACACACACACACACACACACACTCTGTATAGATATGATAAGGTTTACACACAAATCAGTAAACAGTAAGAAGGTATAGATTATATTCTCAGATTTAATTAACCTTATGAGTTTATTGCCGAGTCAGGCTTTAAAGAATCACATACTATTTACTTTAGTTAATGGTTATGACATCATAACGCAGGACGCGAGATCGTTTTAAATAAAAGAACTAATATAACTTAAAGGGAAGAACCAGGAGGCAACTGAGTCATGAGGGCTCCCTGTGATGTCATCATTTCACCTCCACATCATCAGGTAACACACACTTAGGTACAGAGTCATTTACATTAGACGTGTGTAATTATGTCATAGGCACACACACACACACAGACACACACACTAGATTTGGGGCAATTTCGAGCATTTAATTCACCTTGAATCCATGTTTTTTGGACTGTGGGAGGAAACCGGAGAACCTGGAGGAAAGCCACACTGACAAAGAGAGAACATGCAAACTCCACCCAGACTGGGATTCAAACCTGGATCCCCAAGCGCTGAGAGGAGAACATGCCAACCACTAAGCCTCCCTCAGATTATTCATTCATTCATTATCTTCCGCTTTTATCCTCTATTAGGGTCACGGGGGGGGGGGGGCATCCAGGGGAGAATGTTTTGGGCGCTGGGCAGATACACCCAGGACAGGACGCCAATCTATCACTGGGCACACACTCACTCACACAGACACACTCTATATGGGGCAATTTGGAGAACTCAATTGACTTGATCCATGTTTTTGGACTGTGGGAGAAAACCGGAGAACCCGGAGGAAACCCACACGGACACGGGGAGAACATGGAAACTCCACCCAGATGCGAATTCGAACCGGGAATCCCTAGCGCTGAGAGGAGAACATGCCAAACCACTAAGCCACTGTGACGCCATCCTCATATTAGTTAATAAAAAAATTAAAAAAAAAGACACAGAACATCATCAGAGATGGTTCTTTTGGACCCGATGTTTCTTTCGGACCGCGTCTCGGCTCAGTATCACCGTAACTGTTCATTAGTACAGAGTTCCCTAACGAACTAAACGGGTTTGATGGTTTTACTCTTTTATTTTTATGATAGACAGACACACAAGATTCATGCGTTAGTTTAAATAATGAACTCACTGCTGCCACCTGCTGTACAAACCAAGAAGCACGTGTACATCGTTACCTTCTATAGACTCAATGAGCAGAAGTATGGGTACGTTCCAGGTTTAGGATGAAAGGTAGACTGCAGCTGGAGGTGAACCTGTCCCGTTAATGAAGACGGAGATTCTGGTTCCTTCAGATGTCCTGAAGTGGAACCTTTTCCGGGTTCCGCCGGTCTCCATCGCACATCAGCACGGCCGCCGCGTGCCGTTTGGCCAGTGCCTCCACCCGTGGCTCCAGGGCCAGCCGCTCGTCCTCCGTGTCCTCCATGTCCCGCAGCAGGGCGGGGTTTCCCAGCATGCCGGACTTCTGCTGCAGACGCTGGCTCTCGGCACGCAGGGCGTCACGAGCCTGCTTCACCCCGAACAGAGCCTCCTCCCGCTGGGCAAGCTCCGCGTCCACCTCCTCCAGACGGGTGCGCTTCTCCTGGTTCTCCTGCTGGAGGAAGTGCAGCTTCTCCTTCATGTGGGTCAGGAACTGAGCACACAAGGGTTTAAATACTTAGGAGAACATACTCAATCTCACCGTGACACAAACAGATGAGACGATTTCCATCTTGTGATGCCTCTATGAGATCATGAAGATGTCATGACATCACAATGGGGCTGATGTCCTCCAGTACGCACCTGTACGGGGTTGCAGAACCTCCTCCTCTTCCGCTGCAGTTCCTCCTTGCGCTCCTCGTAGGTCTCGGCGTTCACCTGGATCTCGGTCCTCAGCTGTTCGTGGCGCTGTACGGTGCGGCTGCTCGGCGCCTGCAGCGTGGCGTTGATCCTCATGCTCAGTTTGATGTTCTCCAGCCGGACCGCTATCAGCTTCTCCCGACACCTCTGCTCCGCCGCCTGCAGGCGCTCGCACTCCGCCCGGACCGCCGCCCTTCCTTTGGTCCGCGCCGCGGCCGCCGCCACCGCCTCACGCTCGCTCGACGCCAGAGCCGCCCACTCGCGCTCTGCCTGCTCCAGCGTCTCCTGCTTCTTCTGCTGCAGATCGCTGACCCGCCCCTTCCAGAACTCCTGCTCAGTCTGGTTCTTCTTCAGCTGCTCGGTGACGCTCCGGTAGCGCTCCTCCAGGTCAGCGCTGCTCAGGTCCGTCTCCGACTCCGGGTTGTCGCTCATGTTTTGAAAGTAGGAGGCCAGCTGCTCGTGAAGTTGGGAATTCAGCTGCATGAGCTTCTCCTGTTCTGCGTGGAGCTCGCCCAGAACCTCCTGCTGCTCCTCAGGCGTCAGGTTGTCCTGAGGATCTGCTGAAACGGTCGCATGAAAGACATCTCAGTGGGTGGAACTCAGCGTTACAACATTGTAAGTAGGAATGGGACTATCAGAACACAAACCTTCTGCCACCAGACTCTCCTGAGCTCCGATATCACCATCAACATGTTCTCCAGAAACCATCGGATCATCAACTGGTCGTTCCTCAATTTGCTGTACTTCAGCAGATGTTTCTTCGACGGGTTGTTCCTCACTTGGCTGGTCTTCAGAAGGTTTTTTGGCAGACGTTTCCTCAATGGATGAACCTCCAGCTGGTCGTTCCTCACCACCCAGTTCTTTGACAGATGTCTCCTTCACAGGTGGTTCTTCGTCCAGCTGTTCCTCAGAACGCTGTTCTGCAGATGTTTCCTCGGCAGGTTGTTCCTCACTTGGCTGGTCTTCAGAAGGTTTTTTGGCAGACGTTTCCTCAATGGATGAACCTCCAGCTGGTTGTTCCTCACCACCCAGTTCTCTGACAGATGTCTTCTCCACAGGTGGTTCTTCGTCCAGCTGTTCCTCAGACCGCTGTTCTTCAGCAGATGAGTCCTCAACAGGACGTTCATCACATTTATCATGTTCTTCAGAACGTTGCTCCTCAGCTGGTTCCTCCACACACTGTACCTCTTCAGCAGGATGTTCTCCAGCAGCATTCTGTTGTGTGTCCTGGGCGGTACCTCCTTCCTCCTCCGTCGCCACTCCTTTCTCCAGGTCAATGGAACTTTCATCTTGTGGTTCAGACATTTCTGAGTTGTAAGCTGCACATCAGACGAGTACGAAGGCGTGGTCCTGAGAGCTGCACCCCATGATTAATGCTGATCAACTTTTTGTTGTTTAATAAAAGTAAAATCATTAATAATTTTGGAATTCCACGATGTAAACTAGTCCGGATTTTAAAGTGAACGCTGATCACCGAGTAACAGGATTCTGGTTTCTCTAATGATCTAACACTGCCATCTAGTGGCCAAATTACAGAACACAGTGTAACAGGTTTAGTGCTGATCGTTCTTTATATTAATCTGTATTTTATAATTTAAGATAAGATAGACCTTTATTTGACCCACAGTGGGGGAAATTCACATTCTCAACAGCAGTTAAGTTAGAAAAAAGGTGAAAAAGGTATTTAGTCATTAGAAAGATTTTTTTTTTAAAAATAGGAAAAGATTGAATTGAATTAGAAATCTATATATAAATAATAAATCCTAATTTTCTAATTTTCAGTTATGTACAGACATATAACAGAAGAATCTTATCTTATCTTATTTAAAATAATGTATTGTATATCACACACTGATACGAATGTGAAGCTCAGAGGTGTGTGTTTTTGATAATGATGTCGCAGCTCAGCCAATCAGATTTAAGGACCTTTTTTTTTAATCTGAGCTATAACCCATCCATTATCTTCCACTTTATCCTTTATTAGGGTCGTGGGGGGGTGTGTGGGGGGGTTCCCCATGCCCATCCAGGGGAGAACGTCTCGGGCGCTGGGCAGATAGACCCAGGACAGGGCGCCAATCTATCACTGGGCACTCACTCACTCACACAGACACACTCTATATGGGGCAATTTGGAGAACTCAATTGACTTGAACCATGTTTTTGGACTGTGGGAGGAAACCGGAGAACCCGGAGAACCCGGAGGAAACCCACGCGGACACGGGGAGGACAAGCAAACTCCACCCAGATGGGGATTCGAACCGGGAATCTCTAACGCTGAGAGGAGAACATGCTAAACCACTAAGCCACCGTGCCGCCTGAGCTGTAACATTATTGATAATAAGAAACTTTTTGTCACATGTCTGTGACGTATTTGTTATATTTTTGGGTGGAGCTGATGTCAGGTGAAGTTTCATTGATTATCGACTAGTTAGTATATTTCAAATTAAATCCTTTAAACTTTAAAAACATTAAACCATTTCAGAGACGGTTCTCTCACCGGGACGGATCTGTGGAAATATATCGAAATGTGAACCGATGTATCGACCGTTCGTTCTCAGAGTCGTTCCTTTCGTTTGATCACCATGGTAACCAGCCCGCGGGGTTCTCAGGTTCCTGGAGAACGTTCCGTCCCGCTGTGCGGACAGCGCGGGGCTTTCATCGCATTTTATAAAGATGTTTCTACTTCGTCTGAGCGCGTTCGGTCGTCCTGGTTACGAGTTCGTCGTCCAATCAGAGGGCAGAGCGGCGTTTGATTAAAGGCCGGGCCGGGCGGGGGCGTGGTCGGGCAGCTCGGTCGCGCATGCGCGTGAGTCGCGGACACAAACGGGCGCACAGACGGCGGAGACCGAGCCCAGTCCAAGATGGCGGAGCTGGGGAAGAAGTACTGCGTGAACTGCCTGACGGACGTGACGAACCTGCGGCTGCGCTGCACCGAGTGCGCCGACATCGAGCTGTGTCCAGAGTGCTTCTGCGCGGGCGCCGAGATCGGGCCGCACCGCCGGGGACACGGATACCAGCAAGTGGACGGAGGCCGCTTCACCCTGTGGGGTCCCGAGGCTGAGGGAGGATGGACGAGCAGGGAAGAGCAGTCGCTCCTCGATGCCATCGAACAGTACGGCTTCGGAAACTGGGTAACACACCGTGTGTGTGTGTGTGTGTGTGTGTGTGTGTGTGTGTGTGTGTGTGTGTGTGCCCCCCCCCCCCCCCCCCCCCCCCCCCCCCCCCCCCCCCCCCCCCCCCCCCCCCCCCCCCCCCCCCCCCCCCCCCCCCCCCCCCCCCCCCCCCCCCCCCCGAGCTCCAAGCGGGGAAGCGGAGGCGGGGCCGGCGGGGGAGGAGGGGTCGGGATGGGTGTGGGAGGCGGGGCCAATTCTGGAGGCGGGGCCATCACGGGCTGCGGGGTCGGCGCGATCAAAGAGGAACACAAAGACGGCGAGTTCTCAGCCATCGAGCACCTTGCGGGCTTCGAGCTGCTGTCCGATCGAGAGAAGGTTCTGTGCAACTCTTTGAACCTGAGTCCGACCCGCTACCTCACGGTCAAGACCATCATCATCAAAGACCACCTCCAGAAGCGACAGGGGGCCCCGGCCAAGAGCCGCCTGCCGGGGTTCCTGGACAAGATGCTGAAGAGGCGGATCCTGAACTTTCTCACGGAGAGCGGGTGGATATCTCGAGACGCCGCCTGACTCGGTCCACGGCCCAGTTTCAGACTGGAACTCCACCGCGGTGGAACCTCTGCCGACGGGAACCCTGACGTGACATTAAAGGGGAAAAAAAAAACCTGCGGGGAGCTCTGGAACCTTCAGGGTTCCACGGGAAGATGTTTGTAAATATGTATATTTTGATGAGTTCTTTGTTCTGGAGGGAACGCGGCGGCGGCGTCAGGTTCTCTGTTCTAACGGCTTCATGAGGAACCATTGGTCTCATCCGGGCCGGAATTGGGAACCACCCACTGATCACCTTTAATAGAGTTTAGCAGCAGCCTCGTTACACTGCCTTCAGAACGAGATGTTCTAAGCTCTAAGCACTGTACACACAGAAGTATTGGGACACCCGTGTGACGGGACAGGCCGCGCTGTGGCTCTGCTTAATGAAATGGTAATCCATCAATCAATCATCATTAATTATATTAGTTTTGTTTGAACACAAGGTAACGAATGAGTCGTTTGTTCTGATTAAAGATTCGTCTGGTTCGGTTCAAAGCCCCATATGAGGGTCCATTCAGTAAGCCACGCCCACTCATCTTCTTATGCAGATATCTGATTATAATATCATTGATGCACAACTACTGCCATCTCAGGGGCCTTCCCCAAACTGTTGCTTCTGAAAAAAGAAGTAATGTTGGTTTATTAATCAGAAGGTGTCCATGTACTTTTGGTGCCGCTCTGTGTGCGTGTTTGCTGGTTCTACATGGTGTGGTTGTAGTTTCAGAACTTTGAACATTTGCCAAAGTATGTAGACACCCCTCATGAACCATCATCAGTGACCCGGGTGACCTTGTTGCTGCACATGTTCTCTCAAAAGTGCCACAAGTGTCGGTGTTCAGTCCAAACCTGAGGATCTTCTGCAGCCTGTTACGGTAATCAGTGGTTCCATATAGAAAAGGTTCCCACAACAGTTCCTTCACCCGGGTGTCTCCCTTCCACGCCCGCGACTCCGTGGTTCTTCAGAAGGTTCCTGGTTCCAGCACAGCGTGGGAATAAATGTTATATTTATATTTTATTGTAAGTATTTTGTAAATAGCAGCTTTTGTACGATAATTTAAGAAATGCACGGCGCCGACGGCCGGAAGAGGAAGAACCTGCGGGTCTGTGAACTGTAGAGTATTTTTATATTTTTGTAAACGCCGCGGTCGTTGCGTCGTCGCGGTTACAGCATGCCGTCGTCCGTCTCTCTGGTTCAGCACTGTTTGCTTGTGGTTCACGTGCTGCTCGTTATGGTTCCTGGTTCCGACTCGACTCGTGTCCTATTTTTATATTAAAGTCTTTATAAGAAGAAAGTCGTCTGTTGTTTCCATTCACACTGAGCTTCGGTTGAGCCGCAGCGTCTGACGTCTGTCGGCCGTAGGGTGACCAGATTCCAATTCACCAGTGGGACAATGTGGGACCCCAATACACTGCAACATCCATCCATCCATTATCTTCCACTTTGTCCTATATTAGGGTCGCGGGGGGTGTTCCTCATCCACGGGAGAAGGTTTCGGGCGCTGGGCAGATACACCCAGGACAGGGGGGCAATCTATTGCTGGGCACACACTCACTCACACAGACACACTCTATAGGGGGCAATCTGGAGAACTCAATTGACTTGATCCATGTTTTTGGACTGTGGGAGGAAACCGGAGAACCCAGAGGAAACCCACGCGGACACGGGAAGAACATGAAAACTCCACCCAGATGGGGATTGGAACCGGGAATCCCTAGTGCTGAGAGGAGAACATACTAAACCACTAAGCCTGCGCTGCCACACACATATATATATACATATACACAAATGTTTTTATTTGGCAATATATATATGTATATAGGCGGCACGGTGGCCTCTCAGCGCTAGGGATTCCCGGTTCCAATCCCCATCTGGGTGGAGTTTTCATGTTCTCCCCGTGTCCGCGTGGGTTTCCTCTGGGTTCTCCGGTTTCCTCCCACAGTCCAAAAACATGGATCAAGTCAATTGAGTTCTCCAGATTGCCCCCTATAGAGTGTGTCTGTGTGAGTGAGTGTGTGCCCAGCGATGGATTGGCGCCCTGTCCTGGGTCTATCTGCCCAGCGCCTGAGACGTTCTCCCCTGGATGGGCATGGGGAACCCCACCGCGACACTAGTAGAGGATAAGCGGGAGATAATGAATGAATGAATGAATATATATATATATATGACCTAATTTGCATAATTTTGTTGGTGGACGTGCCCTTACCATGCGTCTGCGTTCCCCATTTGTTGACATTTAAACAGCCCGCCTCTCCCCAATAACAGACAACACAGCCGTCCAAGGTCGGATTATAAAACACGCTAAAAAACTGAAGTCTGACTTTTAATAACAATGCGGGACAGCGTCTCAATTTGCGGGACGCGTGAAAAGTAATGAAGTTGCGTGACTGTCCTGCACAAAGCGGGACATCTGGTCACCCTAGTCGGCCGCGGCGTGGTTCCTGTCGCCGGGTCGGTGAGGAGAGTCGGCACGATCAGAGACATGGCACCTGGAGCCCTGATCGGACGGCGATGATATTTTTGCACGCTGCTGTTAGATTAGAGGACCCGACTCACAATCTCTGTTCCCATTCATCCCAAATTTTGACAAATTTTGAGGAAAACGGTTGAATACATTTGGATTCAATGGAGTCGAATGTAAAAATGTGAGCTATTGTTAATAACGCAGCCACGTGCAGCGGCTCACAAGGTTTCATAAAGTTTGCTAAGTCACGATAAACGATTAAAAAAATTAATCATCAAATTTTTAATAAACGATAAAAAAATATATATTTAATCTTCCGTCCAAAATGTCTATTCGACTCTCTGAACACAGCCGTTGAGTCGGAGTCGACTCCGCATCGCGAGATAACCTTCAGTATAGAACGGCTGGCCGTTGCGTTGAGTCACGGCGAATCCCGACGTCTATTCGTCAGCTCGGTTAGGCGTCACTGGACTTCGCGGCTGTGATTGGTTGAAACACGGTCCCGCCCCCACGTGTGCGTGTTCTGTTGCAACATGGCGAGTCTGTGTGCGCGTGCCGCGAGTCGGTCGTTTTTACCGTTGTCTTCTCTGCTGAGGTAACGAACGAGCTCTTAACTCAACTTTAATTTTATTGATCTAGAATTCGAGTGTGATGAACGTTTACGTCGACTACAAAGAGCCCGTGGATGCCGAGAAGCGCGATCTTCTGAAGGGCCGAATTACAATTTGTATTCTCGGGCCCTGCGTAGGTTCACTATCGAGGGACAGCCGCACGGGGCACCTAGTGCACTTCGTTTTAGAAAGACGATCAATTTGGACTACAGTTCGAGTTAACTGGCTTTACGTGATGTTTCACAGTTAACTGCGTTTTGTGCATTACATTTTAAATAAGTTTTATTAATGTATGTTTTTTTTTTTATCAATATACGTTTATTAATTTAACGCGAATTGTTTTTTTAATAACGTGTGTGTAGTGAAGATCACGTGATTATTATGATGTTTATTATAAGTTCAGGGATCTTTATGCCGTTTCCATGACTTTGACAGAATGATATTTACATTTTAAATAAACCTAAAACCCAGTGGTAATTAATTAACGTGGAAAAGACTTAAAAACACGTGAACCGATGACCTTCATAATCCAGTGATGTTAACGGCTGGACGATAAATCGATGTTTTGTCATCATTATTATCATGAATCGCCTTCATGATAAACGCCTCGTACATAAATTTAATGGTGACGTTAAGCTGGACAATTCCAGTTACGCTATGTAGTGTGTTTAATAACTGACGTCTGGTTTGTGTAGGAGGACGCCGCGTGCCCTCTGTACGGCGGCGCAGCAGAAGAGTTCAGGCGGTCCAGAGGAGGAGAACGGAGCTCAAAAAAACGAGACTATTTCCGCCGAGAAAGCTTTCATAGAGGAAAAAGTCCAGTTAGAGGAACAGGTCAAAGAAATTACGGTAAATATTCAAATAAACATCCCATCACATAAGTGTGGAAGCTCTGTGGATGTTGGGACATACGTCTAAGGACTGATTCGTTGTGTGTGCAGGATAAATACAAGCGAGCTCTGGCTGACACCGAGAACCTGAGACAGAGGAGCCGGAAGATGGTGGAGGATGCAAAGCTTTATGGTAAATCAGTACCCAACAGTGGGGCATGGCTGAGGTTCCTCCAGCGCAAATGTTCACTGTGTTTTTTGTGCCAAAAGGAATCCAGGGCTTCTGCAAAGACCTGCTGGAGGTGGCTGACATCCTGGAGAAGGCCACCCAGAGCGTCCCGAAAGAAGAAGTGACCCCTGAGAACCCTCACCTGAAAAACCTGTTTGATGGGCTGCTGATGACACAGGTGCAGATTCAGAAGGTGTTCACCAAACACGGCCTGGAAAAGCTGAACCCCGAGGGACTCAAGTTTGACCCCTATGAGCACGAAGCCCTTTTCCACATGCCTATCCCGGGCAAGGAACCCGGCACGGTCGCCACGGTCACCAAAGTGGGCTACAAGCTGCACGGACGCACCCTCAGACCCGCCCTGGTGGGTGTGGTCAAAGCACCGTGACATGGTGTGGCTGTAGAGACTGGTGTATTGTGTGAAGGACTAATTTCACCTGGATTTCAGTATAATTATTAGTTTATATAAAACTTACTGATTGCTGATCAGTGCCGCTCGCTGTGCTGATGTTTAACGCTGCCTCGGAACCCACTGCATCACCGAAGGGTCCAATAAAGTAAATCTATCGGTGTCTGTGATGGGAGGGGTTATACACATTAAAGATGCAGTATGTGATCTCAGCACCTGGCTCTTGTGTTGAATTTTATAAATGACAATTGTGACACGACAAAATTTAAGTGTTATTGGGCTGCTGCTACAGCAGCAGCATGGATTCTGAGTATGACATCAACCACCATTGACAGAAGACAAATCAAAGGTATGGCCTTGCGCTCAACATGTCACCAAGGCAACATCAGAGCTAAGAGACTCCTCATTCTAAAAATATTATAATGAGAGTCTGATTATGTAGTGGCCTCTAGATGTGAAGGTGTAGGAAGTTGCCAAAGTGTTTGTTGTGATGGGTTACACAAAGCGAAGTCTGTTCAGAACCTCTGTAGTGGAACCCAATTGGTTCACGAGGTTATAAGCCTGAGCCCCTAAGAAGAGATGGTGGCAAAAACTAAAAATAAATCTTAAGTTTCTTTAGGAAGAATCATTGGGAGGACCAAGGCTCAGGGGGGGACTCATCCTGCTTGAGCCGCCGGGCCGCGTCAACAGTGTTGGACAGCCATCTACAGGTTGTGTAGTGATCAGGTGACTGTATTCAACAATTGGAAAAAATACAAGTCCAGTGATTCCATCATTCCATCAGTCAAATATAAATCCAGGTTCCATCCAGTAACCATAACCACAGGGCTCCAGAAGAGCTGTCCACTGTGAACTTGTCTTGCAATGATTTATTCTTCTAAAGTAAATTAAAAACCAGAGGTAGTTTGGTGAAAAAAGTTATTACATATTTGTACTGAATAACAGAACAGAAATTAATATGAAATCCAAAGTTCCCCCAAAAGCAACCACCACATCATTTTTTTAAAATGGAGGTTAATTCTGATGAACTGGACAGATGATCAGTGCAGCGGAACCTCCACCTTCGTTCTTGCTGGGACTGAAATACGGATAGATTTGCTCAGTGAAAGTCTGATGAGTGAAAGAGTGAATATGAACCTTGTTCTCAACATCATAGAAGGAGATCAGACCCTCCTCATAATCCACAAACACCCCCACCTTCTGAGGAGCTGGGTTTAAGAACAGTGAGATGGGGGGGACGCCACAAGCCGAATATACGCTCGCGTCTCGTAGACACATGGATCAGTATCCATCTTCAGGACTTGCTATGATCGCCCCCTTCCTGTTACTGGATTCTCTGATGATTCCCAAATCCCAGTCTGTGTTCCCTCTGACCTCAACCTCATAATAAACTCTACCTGATGTGATTCCCTCTTTTCCCATCACACCCAGACACTCATCAAACCTCTGTGGATTATCAGGGAGGTCCTGTGGGGTGTCTCCACATGTCACCTGTTTTCCATCTTCAGACAGGATGAGGTTAGGATGAGCTGTATCAGGATCCAGAGTCACATCCACTGAGAGAACCACAAACTGTTAACATTCATTTTATCATCAGATTAAAAATAAATACAGAAAATCATCTCACCTGCAAACTGTCTGATGTTTCTGAGTTCTGATTCCGGAAGAAAAAGTAAAATCACATTTCACATTTATAAATAAATCAAAACCTAAAAAAAACCTAAAAAAATAAAAAACAAATCTTTACATTTACATCACATTTTTTATGAAACCAATTATTTCTCATTATTTACCTATTTGACTAAATTTCTCTATTTCCTCATTAAGAGATTCCTGGAGTTTCATTCTCCTCAGGTGCTCCAGACTCAGATGAGGGTTCATCCTGATGGGGGTGCAGTTGGTGGAGGTGGGTGGAGGTGTGCACAGGGACGGGTACATCTACAGTACAGCAGGAGAGAGCAGAGATCCCTCAGCATGAGCAGTGCTGTCCTGTCATGTGCTGCATTGCTATTGAGAACCAGAGGAACTCTGACCTGTAGGAGGTGGAGGTGATCCTCAGTGTGGGAGATCTGCTCCAGCTCAGTCTTTCTCCTCTTTAG